>JARQOD010012647.1:0-18787 GCA_033576555.1 Oophaga sylvatica | reverse complement strand
CTGCAAACGGACATGACCCCATCAACGTCTGCATTCCAAAACGTTATTACTTCCTTTCCAAGCCCTGCCGTGCACCCAAACAGTTCCCCCCCACATATGGGGTATCAGCGTACTCATAACAAATTGGACATCAACTTTTGGGGTCCAATTTCCTTGGGAAAAATCAAAAATTTGGGACTAAAAATCATTTTTGTGGAAAATTTTTTTTGTTTTGTTTTTTCACACCCAGGCATTATAAACTTTTGTGAAACACTTGGGGTTCAAAGTGCTCACAAACAGATCCAGCTAAGTTCCCATAGGGGGTGTAGTTTCCCAAAAATGTTGTCACTTGTGGGGGGTTTCCACTGTTTAGATGCATCAGAGGCTCTCCAAACGTGACATGGCGTCCAATCTCAATTCTATCCAATTTTGGTGTGAAAAAGTCAAACGGCGCTCCTTCCCTTACGAGCTGTGCCGTGTGCCCAAACAGTAGTTTTCCCCACTTATGGGGTATTGGCATACTCAGGAGAAATTGCACAACACGTTATCTGTCTATTTTTTCCTTTTACCCTTGTGAAAATAAAAAAAGTTTGTAAAAGTTCATTTTTGTGACTAAAAGTTAAATATTCATTTTTTCCTTCCCACGTTGCTTCAGCTCCTGTGAAGCACCTGAAGGGTTAATAAACTTCTTGAATGTGGTTTTGAGTACTTTGAGGGGTGCAGTTTTTAGAATGGTGTCACATTTGGGTATTTTCTGCCATATAGACCCCTCAAAGTGACTTCAAATGTGAGGTGGCCCCTAAAAAAAATGGCTTTGTAAATTTTGTTGTAAAAGTGAGAAATCGCTGGTCAAGTTTTAACCATTATAATTTCCTAACAAAAAAAATTTTGGATCCAAAATTGTGCTGATGTAAAGTAGACATGTTGGAAATGTTATTTCTTAACTATTTTGTGTGACATATTTCTCTGTTTTAAGGGAATAAAATTCAAAGTTTGAAAATTGCAAAATTTTCAAAATTTTCTCCATATTTGCATTTTTTTTCAAAAATAAACGCAAGATATATCGAAGAAATGTTACCACTAACGTGAAGTACAATATGTCATGAGAAAACAATCTCAGAATTGTGAAGATCCGTTGAAGCGTTCCAGAGTTATAACCTCAAAAAGAGGACAGTGGTCAGAATTGTAAAAATTAGCCCGGTCATTAACGTGCAAACCACCCTTGGGGGTGAAGGGGTTAATGGTGCATGTTGAGGGGGCCTAAATAATTACAAAGGAACGTAAACAGTTCCTCAGTGGCCAGCGTTGGGGTCATATGTCTCCTGGGCCAATTGATGGGGGAGGAAGGAGGACCAGGTTGAGGATTCTGAGGCCCAGACTCTTGGCTACTGAGACTGGACCATGGGGAAGACTTGGTGGCTCTGCTTGTCAACATACTGTAGCCTTTGTCTGCCATCCAACCCACAACATCCTCGCACTTGTCTGGGTTCGACAGTGGTGTAGCGTGCTGACCAATTTTAACAGGAAGCTAGAATGAGATACAGTCACCTTCTGATCTGTCACACGGCCTTGGCAGGCACCACCACATCCACGTCCCCATTCTTTAATGTCACCCTTTCCTATATTGAATGCGTTATGAACAAAAATGTCCTGGCTTTATTTTTCACAAGCACCCTCACAGAGGTGTTATGTACAAATTCCCTGTATCTAGCAATGTGTGGCTATTTTTTTTTCAGATATTAGCTTTATTACACATGGCAACAATCATGGTAATCACATTTGCGCATCTCTGCAGGCTTTGCGCCAGTTGCACAACTGCTAGATAAAGCTACGCTATTTATTTAACTAATAGAAAATTATTCTTTTTTATATCGTCTTTATGACATGCGCAACAGCAGAGTAAGGAAAATTATTGGCACTGGTTAATAGTGACGTTTGCGTAATTGTGCAGGCTTTGCCAAGTCGCACAACTGCTAGATAAATACCGTATACGCTATTTATTTAACCAATAGAATTTTTTTATATTGCCTTTATGACACACACCAACAGCAGACTCAGATAAATTACTTTTAAATAGTGAAGTTTGCGTATCTCTGCAGGTTTTGCGTCAGTCGCACAACTGCTAGATAAATATACGCTATTTATTTAACCGATAGAAAATTTTAATTTTCTAAAAATTGCCTTTATGACACACGCCAACAGCAGAATAAGGAAAATTATTGGCACTGGTAATAGTGATGCTTGCATATCTGTGCAGGCTTTGCGCAAGTAGCACAACTGCTAGATGAATATACGCTATTTAATTAACCAATTGAAACATTTTTATATCGCCTTTATGACACACGCCAACAGCAAACTCAGGGAATTTATTAAAGAGTGACATTTGAGTATATTAACAGGTTTTGCGCAAGTCGCACAACTGCTAGATAAATATTAGCTATTTCAGCAATAAGCCTGGAATATTATTTAGCAATTAGCTTTTAAAAAAGATGTTTAGTTTATGCTGGCACTGAGGAATATTAGCTGTAAAAAAAAGTCATTTAGTATATGCTGGTACGCAGGAATATTATTTAGCTCCAAAAAAAATTTGTTTAGTATATGCTGGTAATGAGTAATGTTGTTTGGCTCTAAAAAGCTGGGTTTTATATTAGTGTACTGGATATGACTGCATCTCTCTGTTCCTACACTATACAACACAATGCAAACTATCAGAGATCTGCAGCATGTACTTTCATTGATAACACCCATGTGCCTGCCTTTCCCTCTCCCTCCTATTAAATCTCTCCCTATGCTATCTCTACCCAACAGAGATCTAGTCTTCACTCTCAGTAGCTCTTAAAAAAGCTTTTTGTAATCAAAAATTCTCTCTATACGCTGCTTTCATTCTCCCTACGCTCACACTCTCACTACGCTGTTTGAGGCTGTAATGTGAGCAAGATGGTGCCGCCTGGAATTAAATATCCGCAAAGACGCCGTAAGGCTAGCCAATCACAGTAATGCCAGAACAAACATGGTGGCGGCATTACTGTGATTGGCAAGCAAGCCCAGCATGTTCATTTGTTGCAAATAAAGCGCCAAACAAGCTGGGCGGGTCACTCGAATATACCGAGGCGAATATCTAAATTACTCACCGAGTAACAAATTGCCCAAATACCGTAGTATTCGTGCAAGTAACAAATAGTGGCGAATGTGTTCGTTAATCACTAGTCATAATCTTATGAACTAAGCCTTATGGTGAGAAAGCTTTTTATTTATGACATTTAAAGCTTAATCTTAAAGAAATTGGTAATACGCCCCGAGTGTCCTTTATAAGGTCCTGTAGGCTGTCAACCTTTTTGCTGTGTTCCAGATTGTATGGGGCTACAAGTGTCTAACTAGCACCCAATGCCATATTGTACCAGCACACTAATTGTGATTCATAGCTGCCATCTAATAGCAGCAGTCATTTTCCCCTTGTTATGTAAGATACCACTAGTGATCGCAGCATCACAAGGCATGGAAGTTGTTTTTGATAGCTGACCTGACAGCTTTTAGGTAACTGCACAGGCAATGAATTCAATCAATACAATGGAACAAAATGGATCTCCTTGCGATCAATGCTGATAATTTATTATTAGGATAATATTGGTTAAGTGGGGGTCATAAACCTGGCACCCCAACATATCAGCTGTTATTAGCAGTCACAAAATTTAAACATTGAATGGAGCTACACTGCAAATTTTCATTTAATGTGTAGAAGCTGCTGATGAATTGGAGCTGATCTGCTGTACCTGGCAGATGGAACACTAAGATGCTTTTTCTATAGGATCTCTGTAACAGCATATATCATGGACAAGTGTTCAGATTTAAACATTTGGTAAATATTAGGGATTATAGAACCATTGAAAATTTGAATTCACCAGGTTTCACAAAATTTCAAGTTGCTCTGAATTTACAGTGGTTTCAAAAAGTATTCAGAACCCTTTAAATTTTTCACCCTTTGTTTCATTGCAGCCATTTGGTAAGTGCAAAAAAAATAATTTTTTTGCTCATTAACCCCTAATTTAGTCGATATAACTTGCAATTATTTATGAAAAAAACGGAAATATGGTGAAAATTTTGAAAATTTGCAATTTTCAAACTTTGAATTTTTATGTCCTTAAAACAGAGAAATATGTCACACAAAATAGTTACTAAATAACATTTTCCACATGTCTACTTTACATCAGCATAATTTTGGAAACAAAATTTTTTTTTGTTAGGAAGTTACAAGGGTTAAAATTTGACCAGCAATTTCTCATTTTTACAACAAAATTAATAAGACAATTTTTTTAGGGACTACCTCACATTTGAAATCACTTTGATGGGTCTATATGACAGAAAATACCCAAAAGTGACACCATTCTAAAAACTGCAACCCGTCAAGGTACTCAAAATCACATTCAAGAAGTTTATTATTCCTTCAGGTGCTTCACAGGAATTTTTGGAATGTGGAAGAAAAACATGAACATTTAACTTTTTAGTCACAAAAATGATCTTTTACAAACAAGTTCTTTATTTTCACAAGGGTAAAAGGAGAAAATTGACAGAAAAAGTTGTTGTGAAATTTCTCCTGAGTACGCCAATACCCAATATGTAGGGGAAAACCACTGTTTGGGCGCATGGCAGGGCTCGGAAGAGAAGGAGCGCCGATTGACTTTTTCAAACCAAAATTGGCTGGAATTGAGATTGGACACCATATCATGTTTGGAGAGCCCCTGATGTGCCTAAACAGTGGAAAACCCCCCCAAGTGACACCATTTTGAAAATTAGACCCCCTAAGGAATGTATCTAGATGTGTGGTGAGCACTTTAAACTCCCAGGTGCTTCACACAAGTTTATAACCTAGAGCCGTGAAAAAAAAAAATCATTTTTTCCACAAACATGACATTTTAGTCCCCAATTTTTTATTTTCCCAAGGGTAAGAGGAGGAGTTGGACCACAAAAGTTGTTGTCCAAATTGTCCTGAGTACGCTGATACCCTATATGTGGGGGGGAACTACTGTTTGGGTGCATGGCAGAGCTCAGAAGGGAAGAAGCGCCATTGACATTTTCAAACCAAAATTGGGTGGAATTGAGATCGGACGCCACGTCGCGTTTGGAGAGCCCCTGATGTGCCTAAGCAGTGGAAATCTCCCAATTCTAACTTTAACCCTAACCCCAACACACTCCTAACACTAATCTCAACCCTATAACCATAACCCTAACCACAACCCTAACACTAATCCCAACCCTAATTGTAATCCAAACCCTAACGCCAACTCTAGCCCCAACCCTAACCCTAATGGGAAAATGGAAATAAAAACATTTTTTTATTTTATTATTTTTCCGGCACTAAGGAGGTGATACTTAGATTTTTATTGCAAAAAGTAGTTTTTGCATCACCAAATTTTGGGAGCTATAATTTTTCCATATTTTTGCCCACAGAGTCATGTGAGGTCTTTTATTTTTTGGGATGAGTTGACGTTTTTATTGTTACCACTTTTGGGCACATGACATTTTTTGATTGCTTTCAATTCCGATTTTTGGGAGGCAGAATGTTAGGGTTCAATTTCCCGCTGCTGCACAAGGGGAGTCTCGAACCCGTCCCGCTGCGGTCTCCCATTCATCTCCGGCCGCAGTGGAGCCTGCTCAGCAGAGACGTCGGTCCAGGCATCTTGCCCACTCCTCTACTGTGCAGTGACTTGCTGCTGCCTTTCCTGGATCTGCTATTATAGCCAGTGCTGGAGCAGTCGTCTTTGAGACAAAGTCCTGCGTTTTCCCATCTGAGCATGCCCAGAGTGAGATCTCTCATTGGAGATCAGGGGTCACATGTTCAGGTGCTGCAGCGGCTCCTATTGGTCCGCCAGGAAGGTCATGTAGCTACGTTTGTTTGTAACAGCTTCTCATTGGTCCTTGTTCCTGGAAGGTCCTGTAGCTGTTGCTATAAAAGGGTAGCATGGCTGGGCCGCCATGCGCTAATATCAATCATTGTATGCTATGCGCCAGTGTGGTCATGTGTATGTGTGGATAGGGACCCGGCTGAAATAAGCCACTAGAATACCGACTTAATCGGTGAGGAGTTTGGTATGGTAGCTGGTCAGGGTTGGTGTCCTAGATGCCCTAGATTACCGGCATAACCGGTGAGGAGTTTGATTGCCGTATTCAGGGCCTGGCGTTCAGACGCCATAGATTGCGGGTGACTCCTGCGAGGACATTAGCGCATGATCACGCTTTATGTGCGCTTAGCACTTAACTGTGTATCTGGGAGCCTTACAGGACACAGTGCTTTTTCTCAGCGGCCCTGTGACGTAACAGGGTTCGCTTTCAACGCTAATCAGCGCCCTAGCGTGTTTTCTTTGCCACTCAGTTGTGTCTAGTGAGTGCGCACACATCGCCATATAGCGTTGCGGCTCCTCTTCTAGCGGCTCTGTGGAGTAACAGAGTTCGCACTCATTGCCACAGCGCATTACGGCGTTTATGTTGGCAGCTCTGCGGGATAACAGAGTTTGCTTCTTGCGCCTTTTTGCCAGCAGCGGGCTTCGCCTGCACGGTGGACCCTGGGCTGCGAACGCACTTATTATTTATATTATTTTGTGCGTTCCGCCAGCCTTAACATAATATTAGCGCCAGGATCTGGCTGGTAAAATGGCGGACGACCAGCGTCTGCAGCGGTATATCCAGCAGCTGGAGGGTAGGTTGGTGACTCTAGAGCGCACAACCTCAGCGGTGGATGTTACCGCAGTCGCGGTTCAGGCTGCTAGTGTGGCCGCCGCCAGTTTGTCCGCTGCTACCCCTGCTCAGACTATTTCCCGCCTCCCACTTCCAGACAAGTTTACCGGTGACAGTAAACAATGTCGGGGTTTCGTCAGTCAGTGCTCCATACATCTAGAGCTTCTGGCTGCACGTTATCCCACGGAGCGGGCGAAAGGGGGTTTTATCACATCCCTTTTGTCGAGCAGGGCGTTGGAGTGGGCAACGCCGTTATGGGAGCGCGATGATCGTGTGGTGCAGAATGCTCCTCTCTTCTTGAACACTCTTAAACAGGTCTTTTTAGGACCTCGTGTCACCCACGATACGGCTCTTCAATTGTTGGCTATCACTCAGGGTTCATCCATGGTCAGCCAGTTTGCCGTCCAATTTCGGACTCTGGTCTCTGAGCTGGATTGGCCAGATAAAGTCCTTATATCCGTGTACTGGAGGGGACTGGCAGACCATGTGAAGGACGCCTTGTCCACCAGGGAGATTCCTGCCACACTGGAGGAGCTCATTACCATATCTACCCGCATCGACCTTCGTTTTAACGAGCGGAGGTTGGAGCGGGCCCAGTGTAGGCAGAGGTTCCGGCTGGCGCCCACCTTCGCCAGACCTCTGGAATCTTCCATTCAGGCGTCCGATTCCCCTGAGGCCATGGAGATTTCTCGAGTGAGACCTAAGTCTCGGGCTGCTCGAGTATCTGTGACCTGTAATGCCTGCCAACAAATAGGGCATTATGCTAACAAATGTCCACGGCGGTCGGGAAACGACCGCGTCTAGTAACCATTGGAGGGGGTTCACTAGACACAGCAGTACACGCCTCCAAGTTGTCCTTTAGGGGGACAATCAATTTTGGCTCATCCACTTTAACAGTCACGCTTTGTGTGGATTCTGGAGCCGAAGGAAATTTCATGTCTTCTACCTTCGCTCTCCGCCACTCTATACCTCTGGTGATGCTCGCCAAACCCGTGACTAGAGTTGAGCGATACTTTCCGATATGCTAAAGTATCGGAATCGGAATGGTATCGCCGATATCACTAAAATATCGGCGATACCCGATACCGATACCGGAAGTCCCATGTAAGTCTATGGGAACAAAATATCGCAACTAAAAAAACCCCATTCTTTCCTTGTAAACACTAAATATACACACATAGAATACATATATATATATATACATGTCATTGTGACATATATATATACATATATGTATAGTTTATACACTTCTACATAGTAAAATATCCTTTGATTCAATTGCCGGGTAAAGCCGGCTTCAGTGAAAAGACAGAAGCACCCGACATGAAATGACACTTGGTGTACATAGGGTTAAACATTTCTTTTCATGTCCTTTGCTATCTAATTTGCACAAACAATTAAATCAGACTATGTGTGCAAAATTTCACACCTCTAGGGGTTAATTAAAGGTGTAAATTCGTTGTAAAAAAAACGGACTTTTTTGCTACGAATTTACACCTTTAATTAACCCCTAGAGGTGTGAAATTTTGCACACATAGTCTGATTTAATTGTTTGTGCAAATTAGATAGCAAAGGACATGAAAAGACATGGTTAACCCTATGTACACCAAGTGTCATTTCATGTCGGGTTCTGCATTTTCACAAAAGCCGGCAATTGAATTAGCGGCTATTATACTATGTAGAAGTGTATGAACTACAAATATAAATATATATATATATTATGTGTCACAAATTCAATGACATGTATATATATATATGAGGTGTAAAATTGCTGAAAAAAAATACGTGGGCTCCCGCCCTATTTTCGCAACCAGACAGACAAAGCCAGTGAGTGGGGGCAGATAATAATAGCCCAGAGAGGGACCATTATTTTTGCCCCCCCCCGGCTACTAACATCTGCCCCCAGACACCCCAGGAAAGACAAATCTATAATTAGATTCGCCCTTTCTGGCACTTTGTCCGTCTATTCCCATTGCCCTGTAGCGGTGGCGAATGGGTTAATATGGGGTTAAAGCCACCTTGCTATTGAAAGGTGACCTTAAGCCAGGTTAATAATTGAGAGCTGTCAATTAGACAACTATCAATTATTAATCCTATTGCATGAAATAAAAATAAAACACACACACTTTAATTAAAAATCATTTTAATGAAATAAAGACACATGTTTTTGACCATCTTTTATTTTACTGCTAAAACCATTTCCTGTAATAAAAATAAAATAAAAAAGCAAAATTATTCTTACCTATCCCATGCACAGTCAGGTCCCACGGTGTAATCCTTCAGAAAGGGTTAATGTTTACTGCAGGGACTGCAGCTAATGCTGCAGCCTCACAGTAAACCCCAAATGAATGAGTTCCTCTCCTGCCTGACAGGAGAGTAAAGGCTGGGTGTCACATAACGATACACCAGCGATCCCGACAACGATATGCACTTGTCAGGATCGCTGGTGTATCGCTACATGATCGCTGCTGAGCTGCCAAACAGGCAGCTCAGGCAGCGATCTGGGACAGCGACACTGCGGGTAACATCGCTTAAGGGCCCGTCTCACATAGCGATATCGCTACCGAGATCGCTGCTGAGTAACTAGTTTTGTGACGCAGCAGCGAGCTCACCAGTGATATCGCTGTGTGTGACATTCAGCGACGATCAGCCCCCTGCCGGGTATCGCTGATCGTCGCAGAAATGTCAGGACCTTTTTTTGATCGCTGGTTTCCCTCTGACAGGCACGCATCGCTGCGTGTGACAGGCGGGAGACCAGCGATCCGCTGGTAACCAAGGTACACAGCGGGTTTCCAGGCACCGCGCAGCGCTTGGAAACCCGCTGTTACCTTGGATACCAGCTCCCTGCATCAGGGCGCTGGTATCCAAGGTACACAGCGGGTTTCTAGGCACAGCCCCGCGCCTGGAAACCCGCTGTGTACCTTGGTTACCAGCGGATCGCTGGTCTCCCGCCTGTCACACGCAGCGATGTGTGCCTGTCAGCGGGAAACCAGCGATCAAAAAAAGGTCCTGACATTTCAGCGACGATCAGCGATACCCGGCAGGGGGGCTGATCGTCGCTGAATGTCACACACAGCGATATCGCTGGTGAGCTCGCTGCTGCGTCACAAAACTAGTGACTCAGCAGCGATCTCGGTAGCGATATCGCTATGTGAGACGGGCCCTTAAGTGGAAAGCTTAATTGATTGCTTTCCACTTTCACTTCAGGTCAGCCAGGGACACAATCAGTGACGTCAGAGGGAACTGATTAACAAAAATAGGGGTTCCCTTCGAAAAAAAAATGGCGTGGGGTCCCCCCTATTTTTGTTAACCAGCCAGATGAAGCAGACCGCTGAGGCCTGGATTTTCAGGCTGTTAAGGAGCCAAGATCCATGGACCTTGCCAGCCTGATAATACTAGGCCACAGCAGTCTGCATATCTTGGCTGATTAACAAAAATAGGGGATCCCCTCGAAAAAAATTGGCGTGGGGTCCCCCCTATTTTTGTTAACCAGCCAGATGAAGCAGACCGCTGAGGCCTGGATTTTCAGGCTGTTAAGGAGCCAAGATCCATGGACCTTGCCAGCCTGATAATACCAGGCCACAGCAGTCTGCATATCTTGGCTGATTAACAAAAATAGGGGATCCCCTCGAAAAAAAATTGGCGTGGGGTCCCCCCTATTTTTGTTAACCAGCCAGATGAAGCAGACCGCTGAGGCCTGGTTTTTCAGGCTGGTAAGGATCCAATATCCATGGACCTTGCAAGCCTGATAATACCAGGCCACAGCAGTCTGCTTAGCTTGGCTGGTTAACAAAAATAGGGGATCCCCTCGAAAAAAAAAACGGCGTGGGGATCCCCCCTATTTTTGTTAACCAGCCAAGTAAAATGCAGACTGCTGCGGCCTGGTATTAAAAGACTGTCAAGGCCCATGGATTTTGGCCCTCAACAGCCTAATAATACCAGGCTACAGCAGCCCCACATTTGGCGCATCAAAAGATGTGCCAATTGTGGCACTTTACCCGGCTCTTCCCACTTGCCCTGTAGCGGTGGCAAGCGGGGTAATAAGGGGTTAATGTCACCGTTGATTGCACGGTGACAATAAGCCCGGTTAATAATGGAGAGGTGTCAATAAGACACCGATCCATTATTAATCCCAAAGTTATTAAATGTGTAAAAAAAAGACAAAGCAAGAAAAAAGTATTTTAATGAAATAAAAGAGACAACACAGTTTTCATTAATTTTATTATACTCTCATTCCTGCGACGCCATCGATCTCCTGTAAAAAAAGAAAAAAAACAAACCAACAGTATACCACCTGTCCGACGCAGTCCAGAACGACAGTCCCACGACGATCCAACTCTGCTACATCGCAATGACAGGCAGAGCCTGTCATCGCAACGCAGCACAGCTGATTACCTGCTTCCCCGGCGGTGACGTCATCGGACTGACTGCTTTACGGCCGCGATTACCCAGCAGTCACTGCAGTTATCGCGAGAAACTGCATGTGACCGCCGGGAAAGAAGATTGCGGCCATGAAGCAGTGCAGGACGTGACCGCCGAGATCTTCTGCCAGGTAAGTGCCGCTGACTCCTGACAGACCCGACCGACGGACACTGACAGTGACAGTGACAATCCCGATTCCCGGGATCCGATAAGACGAAATATCGAACTCGGAATCGGAATTCCGATACAGCTAATATCGGCCGATACCCGATATTTGCAGTACGGAATGCTCAACACTAGTCCTTATACCGTGTACTGGAGGGGACTGGCAGACCATGTGAAGGACGCCTTGTCCACCAGGGAGATTCCTGCCACACTGGAGAGCTCATTACCTTATCTACCCGCATCGACCTTCGTTTTAACGAGCGGAGGTTGGAGCGGCCCAGTGTAGGCAGAGGTTCCGGCTGGCGCCACCTTCGCCAACCTCTGGAATCTTCCATTCAGGCGTCCGATTCCCTGAGGCCATGGAGATTTCTCGAGTGAGACTAAGTCTCGGCTGCTCGAGTATCTGTGACCTGTAATGCTTGCCAACAAATAGGGCATTATGCTAACAAATGTCCACGGCGGTCGGGAAACGACCGCGTCTAGTAACCATTGGAGGGGTTCACTAGACACAGCAGTACACGCCTCCAAGTTGTCCTTTAGGGGGACAATCAATTTTGGCTCATCCACTTTAACAGTCACGCTTTGTGTGGATTCTGGAGCCGAAGGAAATTTCATGTCTTCTACCTTCGCTCTCCGCCACTCTATACCTCTGGTGATGCTCGCCAAACCCGTGACTGTTCGAGTAGTGAATGGGTCGACACTGCCTTCACCAATCACACATCAGACCATCCCTTTCACGTTGTCAATGTCACCTTCCCATCAAGAGATTATCTCACTTTTAGTCATTCCCGAGGGAATAGACGAGATCTTGTTAGGGATGCCCTGGCTCCATTTCCATTCCCCACACATTGAGTGGAACTCTGGGAGGATATTGGGTTGGGGTGAGTCATGTAAAGGCAGATGTATGAGGGAATGCATTCAGGTTGCCACTACAGAGATGCCCGCAGATTTTTACTTCTCTTCCTAATTACTATTGGTCATATGCAGACGTATTCTCCAAAAAGGCTGCAGAAGTCCTTCCACCTCACCGTCCCTATGACTGTCCTATTGACCTTCTTGCCTGGAGCAGAACCTCCTCGGGGACGGGTCTATCCCCTTTCTCTCCCGGAGACGGAGGCTATGTCCCAATATATCCAGGAGAACCTGGCGAGAGGATTCATTAGGAAGTCAGTGTCACCTGCAGGGGCGGGGTTCTTCTTCGTGCAGAAGAAGAACGGAGAATTACGTCCATGCATCGATTACAGGGGTCTTAATGCCATCACTGTTAAGAATAAATACCCGTTGCCACTGATTTCTGAGCTTTTGATAGGCTACGAGGGGCAAGGATATTTACGAAATTAGATCTGCGGGGTGCCTATAACCTGATTCGCATCCGTGAGGGGGACGAATGGAAGACGGCTTTTAATACCAGGGACGGGCACTATGAATATCTGGTGATGCCCTTCGGGCTCTGTAACGCCCCAGCCGTCTTCCAAGACTTTGTTAATGACATCTTCCGGGATATGCTCTCCACCTCAGTCGTAGTCTATCTGGATGATATTCTCATCTTTTCCCCAGATATTGACTCCCACCGGAGAGATGTTTGCAGAGTCTTCGACCTCCTACGGGCAAATTCCCTCTACGCAAAGTTGGAGAAATGTGTGTTTGAGCAG
The DNA here is from genome assembly GCA_033576555.1 of Oophaga sylvatica. Lineage (NCBI taxonomy): Eukaryota > Metazoa > Chordata > Amphibia > Anura > Dendrobatidae > Oophaga > Oophaga sylvatica. The sequence goes on along the minus strand of JARQOD010012647.1, from coordinate 5,840 downwards.
GAGTCCTTACCTTTTCTGGGCTATATCATCTCCGCCCAGGGATTGGCTATGGATCCTGCCAAACTACAAGCGGTGATGGACTGGCAAGAACCCCATTCTCTAAAGGCGGTGAAGCGCTTTATGGGGTTCATTAATTACTACCGCCAGTTTATTCCTCACTTCTCAACTTTGGTAGCTCCCGTGGTTGCCCTCACCAAAAAGGGAGCTAATCCCAAATTGTGGTCTGAAGAGGTCTCCAAGGCCTTCACGTCTATTAAGTCCCATTTCGCTAGCGCTCCCATCCTACATCGCCCCGATGTTGATAAGCCATTTATATTGGAGGTGGATGCCTCGTCCGTTGGTGCTGGAGCAGTCCTCTTCCAAAAGGATGCTCAAGGTCGGAAGCATCCATGCTTCTTTTTCTCCAAGACCTTCACACCAGCGGAGAGGAATTATTCCATCGGGGACAGGGAGTTGCTAGCAATGAAGTTGGCCTTCTCGGAGTGGAGACATCTGTTGGAGGAGGCTAGCTTTCCCTTCCAAGTCTTCACGGATCACAAAAATTTGGTATATCTTCAGACAGCCCAGCGGCTTAATTCTCGCCAGGCCAGATGGTCCTTGTTCTTCTCCCGGTTTCATTTCACACTGCATTTCCTCTCGGGAGAGAAGAACATTCGTGCCGATGCTCTCTCTCGCTCTGTGGTGTCCTCGGAGGAGGAGGTGGAGGAGCCTCGGCTTATCGTCCCTACAGAGAGCCTGAGAACAGTGGCCCCGGTTTGCTAGAGTCTGTGCCCCCGGGCAAGACTTTTGTGCCTACCAATTTGCGACCGGAGGTACTCTCTTGGGCACATTCGTCCAGGGTGGGTGGACACTTTGGGACAAAGAGGACATCTGAATTGCTGGCGAGGACATACTGGTGGCCGCATATGGTTCGTGACGTTGGGGACTATGTTCGGGCGTGTTTCTCCTGTGCCAAGAATAAGTCTCCACGACAACGGCCAGCTGGGTTACTTTACCCTTTGACGGTGGCAGACAGGCCCTGGGAGATGGTTTGGATGGACTTTGTGGTGGGCTTGCCCAAGTCTCGGGGTTGCACCATCATTTGGGTAATCACCGACCATTTTTCCAAAATGGTGCATTTGGGTGCCGCTTCCACGGTTACCTTCTGCACGGGCTCTGGCAGCGTTGTTCGTTAGGCACATCTTCCGTCTACATGGCATGCCGGACAAAATTGTCAGTGACCGAGGTCCCCAGTTTGCGTCTCGGTTCTGGAGAGAGCTTTGTCGTCTACTCAGTATTGAGTTAAATCTCTCTTCAGCGTATCATCCTGAGACGAATGGGTTGGTACAGAGGGCCAACCAGACCTTGGTCACCTATCTACGACATTTTGTCTCTGCCAGGCAGGATGACTGGGCATCCTTGCTACCATGGGCTGAGTTTGCATTAAACAATGCTGTGGCTGACTCCACCGGACAGACTCCTTTCCTTCTGAACTACGGTCAGCATCCGCGGGTTCCGGTGCCCATGCCCGTGTCTTCCGCCGACTCCAGGGTGGCAGACTGGGCTGTGGAGGCACGGGACATTTGGGACCGTACCCAGGATGCCATTCAGGCATCCAAGGAGAGGATGAGGTCCTCCGCCGACGCACATCGGCGCCCCGCTCCAACATTTGCTCCTGGGGACTTGGTGTGGCTCTCCGCCCGTAAAATCAGGCTGCGAGTTGAGTCCACTAAGTTGGCACCCCGCTACCTGGGTCCTTTCAAGGTCCTCGAGCAGGTTAACCCTGTGGTATACCGTTTGGCTCTTCCACCACGCCTGGGTATCTCCGACACTTTTCATGTATCCCTCCTGAAACCCATGCTCATGTCCCGGTTTTCTGAGTCATCTGCCGGGACATCGGGTTCATCTACGGATGACCATGAGGTGAACGCCATCGTAGGGTGTAAGGTGCAAAAAGTTTTATTTGGTGGACTGGAGGGGCTATGGGCCTGAGGATAGGTCTTGGGAGCCTGCCGAGCATATTCACGCTCCACAGCTCATCGCTGCCTTTGAGCGCAGCAAGGCCCAAAGAAGGGGGGGCCCTAGGAGGGGGTAATGTTAGGGTTCGATTTCCCGCTGCTGCACAAGGGGAGTCTCGAACCCGTCCCGCTGCGGTCTCCCATTCATCTCCGGCCGCAGTGGAGCCTGCTCAGCAGAGACGTCGGTCCAGGCGTCTTGCCCACTCCTCTACTGTGCAGTGACTTGCTGCTGCCTTTCCTGGATCTGCTATTATAGCCAGTGCTGGAGCAGTCGTCTTTGAGACAAAGTCCTGCGTTTTCCCATCTGAGCATGACCAGAGTGAGATCTCTCATTGGAGATCAGGGGTGTTAGGGTTTGAGTTCCCGCTTCTGCACAGGGGGAGTCTCGAACCAGTCCCGCTGCGGTCCCCCATTCGTCTCTGTCCGCAGTGGAGCCTGCTCAACTTAGACATTGGTCCCAGCGTCTCGCCCAGTCTAACAGTGTGCAGAGGATTACTGCTGTTCCACCAGGCTCTGCTATTGTGGCCAGTACTGGTTAGCGGCGAGCAGACGTCTTTAGGACAAAGTCCTTGTTTTCTCCTTCTGAGCATGCCCAGAGTGAGATCTCTCATTGGAGATCAGGGGTCACATGCTCGGGTATTGCAGCGGCTCCTATTGGTCCGCCAGGAAGGTCCTGTGACTACTGGTGTTCTGGAACAAGTTCCATTGGTCCTTTGTTTCTGGAAGGTCCTGTAGCTGTTGCTATAAAAGGGTAGCATGGCTGGGCCGCCATGCGCTAATATCAACCATTGTATGCTATGCGCCAGTGTGATCTCGGCCTTTTGGCTGCGATCGTGTGTCGCGGTCAGAGGGTGCGAGTTTTCCTGGAGTGATCCAGGGGCTTTGCTGGCAGCGTGCTGCTGATTTTCTACTGCGGTATCCGTACCGGCAGTCTGGACTTAGGATGTTCATTAAGAATACGATCCGTGTGGTGGTGGAAGGTGGTGAGAAAAACAACCTGGTGTACGTCGTTCGTGACCTGTTGGAGGGAAAGGCTGGAGCCCATCGTCAGGATATCTACAGCGTCAATGAATTCCGGAGTCAAGGTACATATGATGTAACCTTTGTGAATGAGGGATGCTGTTTGACCGTCTTTGAATGGCTCAGAAGTAATGAAGGTGATCCATGCCTGGAGGGAGTGCGGGTGGAGCCCCTGTTTGGGCTCATGGAAAAAGTGGTGACTGTGACTGTGTACAACCCCTATACAGAAGTAGCACTACTGGAGCAGTTCCTGGAGCGGTACTGTGAATACGTGAAGGGAGGGGAGAAGCAGAAAAATGTCTTGGGCATTTTCAACTGCAAGTATGTGTTTCGGGTGAAATTGAAGAAGGACCCAGGTTGTTTGGGAGGTTTCACCCACCCACCAGCGAACTTTTCAGTGGCGGGTCATAGGGGCTTCCTGTCATACCCAGGGCAGCCACTATACTGCAGGAGGTGCTTTCAGTTCGGGCACCTGCTAAACATGTGTAGCAAGGAGTTGGTTTGCCGTAATTGCAAGCAAGAGGGTCATGTGGCGGCTAGGTGTCCGATGCCTCGTGAATGTGACAGGTGTGGCAGTTCAGAGCACCTGTATAGAGACTGCCCGTTTGGTGTGCCGAGGAGGTCAACTAGAGAGGAGGAGGAAAGAAAGAGACGTGAGGAGGAGCGGAGGCGGGAGGAAGAAAGGAAGAGAGAGGAGGAGGTTAAGAGGCGGGAGGAGGAGAAGAAGCGGAGGGAAGGCGAAGTCGCCGCGCTGCAAAGCGTTGTGAGGGCGCCACCCACTCCTGCCGAGAGACGGAGGGAGAAGCGGCAGGAGGACAAGGAGGCTGAGAGAAGGAAGGAGAAGCAACAGGAGGAAAAGGAGGACAAGGAATTTTGGAAGGCCATAAGGCGAGAGGAGCGTTCATGGCCTAAAAAAGAAGTAAAAAAAGAAGTCCCAGTTGCTGAATCATGGTCAGAATGCCTGATGGATTTCGATATATCTGTGGCAGAGGAGGAGGCTGAGGTTTTAGTTCATGAGTCTGATCCGAGAAATATTGGTGCCTTCTCCTCGGAAGAGGACTCAGGAGGGTTAAAGTGTCACAGGGAGGGTGGTGGGGAAAACAGAGACATTGAGGTGGTGGAAGAAGGAATGGCCCAGAGGAAGACTGGGCAGAAAAAGGCACGGGTGGAGGAGTATATGGAGGTCAGCGGCTCGGAAGGCTGCTCAGCACAAATGGTGGAGGAGGACACTGGCGGTACTGGTTAAGTACGTTTTACTTTTCCAGTAGCCAGGTAGGGTTTTTTTGTGTACATAGCTTTGCTCTTTAAGCAATGGCTATCTGTTTTTTTTGTGTGTTTTATGTAATGAGTGTCAAGTTATATCTGTAGGTTGTTCTTGTATTTTTTTATCCTTTTTTTGGCTTTTTTGGACAAGTGTTTTTTTTTAAGCCTTTTGGTTTGTGTTTAGTATGGGTGTTAGAATTATATCTCAAAATGTGAGGGTTTTTAAAAATAAGTTGCGGCGTGCGGCCATTTTTGAGTTTTTTGCAGCGCAAAATGCGGAAATTTTTTGTTTACAGGAGTGTGGGATTGTGGATGGTGTGAAGGGGAGTGAATGGCCTCATGGTGCGTCTGTGTGGTCAGGGAGTGCATGTAATAGAAATGACGGTGTTGGTTTTTTGGTGAAGGGGCGTAATGTGAGTTTGTGTGACTATATGGTGATTGAGGTTGGGAGATGCGTGTTAGCAAATTTTGAGTTTAGAAATATTCGTTTTAGTGTTATTAATGTGTATGCTCCTGTGAAAAAACAGGAGCGTAAAGTTTTATTTGAAAAAATTAAGTTTTTTATTCCAGGTAGAGTGCCTGTTGTGATTGTGGGTGATATGAATGTTGATGTGGGAAAGGTGAATGTGGATGTGTCAAGGAAAGAGTTAATGGACATGGTGAGTGATTTTGGTTTGAGGGATATGCAGAGGGAGTGTAAAGTAACTCCATTGTTAAATACATTTTTTTCTGAGAGTGGGAGGGTGGCGTCTAGACTGGACTATTGTTTTGTTTCAAAAAACCTGATTGCTGTTAGTTATGCACAGGAGAGTGTGCCGTTTTCAGATCATGTGTGTATGAAGTGTGAAGTGGATGTGCATACTGAGGAGGTAACTGGGAAAGGTATATGGAAGCTGAATGTGAGTTTACTGGATGGGGTGGAGGTGAGAGAGGAGTATGAGAGACATTATAAGGAGTGGTGTGAGAGCAGAAGTGAATTCAGTAATGTGTGTGAATGGTGGGATTGGGTTAAATGGAAAACCAAGGTTTTTTTAAAAAAACTTGGTTACAAGTGTGCAGCTGCTAAGAGAGAAAGGTTTGCTGGGTTGAATGCAAGATTGAGTGTGTTATATAAGCTAAGAGAGGGAGGGATGGATGTGAGTGAAGATTTGTTGAGAGTGAAAAAAGAAGTGAACGAGTTTTTGAGAGAGAGAGGGAGGAGTATTGTGTATAGGGCTAAAATAGAGAACTTGGAAAAGAATGAGAAGTGTTCGCGGTTTTTTTTCAATCAAGTTTTTGGAAAAAGACAGAGCATGAGTGTTTTGAATGGAGTGGATGGAAATGAAGTGAGTGGTGCGGACTTATGTGAGGAAGTGGCAAAGTTTTATGATGATTTGTATGCAGTGAAATGGAGGGATGACGGTTTGGAGAGTGATGTGCTGAGTGTTTTGGAAAATAGATTGAATGGGACAGAAAGGGAGAGTTTGATGGGGGAGGTGACGAGTGAAGAAATATGGAAGGTGGTGTGTAGCATGGCGCTGAATAAAACGCCGGGGGATGATGGTCTCCCGGTGGAATTTT
>JARQOD010012646.1:0-18787 GCA_033576555.1 Oophaga sylvatica | reverse complement strand
AAAGAAACAGGATTAGAATCTCCATGACTTAAAGGGTCCAATAAAAACCTAGGTTTTTTTAGGAGTGCTACTCTCATGGGAAATATTTTTGAGGAAAACCAGAAAAAGTCCCCCCTTTTAAACCGAGGACATCAGCCCTTTTGCGGTTTTTGAAAACCGTGGGCCCTCTCCTGAGGAGGGAAAACCTCTCCCTACCTGGTCCAAATCTGTTGCAATGCTCCACACAAACGTCAACACTGGAAAGGCAGGCCCCCGTCTGTCCTAGAAAATCGATGGTGAAACCCAGAATTACAGAAAATGGAGACATCAAAGTGGAGAGCTTCCTATTTTTAAAGAGCAAACTCGCCAAAGGAAAAAAAAAGGAAAACCGTCATCCTGATAACGACACAAAGCATCTTGATAAGTCTCCAAAGTCTGGTTTTTTTTTCCAGTTTTTTTCCTTTTGGTCTGAGGATGAAAACGACGAGGAGAAAGACAAATGAACACCAAATTAGAACAAAAAGGTCCTCCCAAAATCTGGGGAAAAAAAAAATGGACTCCTCTGTCAACACAATGTTCTCAGGAATGCCGGTGTAAGAACCCCCGTGCTGAGGAAACAAAAACACCAATTCGGAGGGGAAAGGGAACTTAGGTAATGGAAAGATGTATCATTTGGAAAACCCATCAAAATCACCAGATGACGGTCATTCTTGAAAACAGGGAGGCGGAAATGAAAACCATAGAATATGGGTCCATGTCTCTTTGGGCACAGGCAATGACTCAAAAAACCCCCTAGGGGCGAGAGCAAGGCTTGGAGCGAGAGCAAGTCCCGCAGGACTGCACAAATTCCCTGACATCACGAGACAAGGTAGGCCACCAAATGGACCGACTAACCAAGTCTCTGGTACCAAAAATTCCGGGATGACCGGCCAACGCGGAACAATGAATCTCAGACATCACACTGTTTTTCCACTGGTCCGGGACAAACAATTACCCAACAGGGCAGCACTCGGGCCTATCCTCCTGACACCCCTCCAGAGCCAGTCTCAAATTGGGCGAGATGGCGGAAAGAACTACACCTTCTTTCAAAATAACAGAAGGATCAGATACCTCAGGAGAGTCCGCAAGGAAACTCCTCGAGAGGGCATCCGCCTTAACATTCTTAGTGCCAGGAAGAAAGGAAACCACAAAATTAAAACGTGTGAAAAACAAGGCCCACCTGGCCTGTCTAGGATTAAGTCGCTTGGCAGATTCTAGATAAACCAGGTTCTTATGGTCCGTGAGGACCACCACCTGATGTTTGGCTCCTTCCAGCCAATGTCTCCACTCTTCAAAGGCCCACTTCATGGCCAATAACTCCCGATTACCCACGTCATAATTACGTTCAGTAGGAGAAAATTTTCGAGAGAAAAAGGCACAAGGGTTACTTTTAGAGGTCTCTGGATCTCTTTGGGACAAAACGGCACCTGCCCCAATTTCAGAGGCATCAACCTCCACCTGAAATGGAAGAGAAACATCAGGCTGCCGTAGAACAGGAGCAGAAGTGAATCTCTGCTTAAGTTGATGAAATGCAGAAACTGCCTCAGGAGGCCAATTCACCACATCAGAACCCTTTTTGGTCAAATCAGTTAATGGTTTAACAATAACCGAGAAATTACCAATAAATTTACGATAAAAATTGGCAAAACCCAAAAATCTTTGAAGAGCCTTTAATGAAGTAGGTTGGACCCAATCACAGATGGCCTGAACCTTGACCGGGTCCATTTCAATAACAGATGGGGACAAAATGAATCCCAAAAATGAGATCCTCTGTACGCCAAAAAGACACTTTGATCCCTTCACATACAGAGCATTCTCTCTCAAAATCTGGAATACAGTTCGAACATGTTTCACATGAGAGTCCCAGTCATTAGAAAAAATCAAGATATCATCCAAATAAACAATCAGAAATTTATCCACAAAATCCCTGAAAATGTCATTCATGAAGGACTGGAAGACAGAAGGAGCATTAGTGAGCCCAAAGGGCATTACAAGGTACTCAAAATGCCTTTCAGGGGTGTTAAATGCCGTCTTCCATTCATCCCCGTGCTTAATGCGAATAAGGTTATATGCCCCCCTGAGGTCAAGCTTGGTAAACCAAGTAGCGTTTTTCACCCTGGAAAACAGGTCAGAAATCAAGGGTAACGGATATTGATATTTCACAGTAATATTGTTCAAAAGACGATAATCAATACACGGCCTTAATGAACCATCCTTTTTGGCCACAAAGAAAAAACCGGCACCTAAGGGTGAAGAGGATGGTCTGATATGACCCTTCTCCAATGACTCCTTGATATAAGACCGCATAGCGTCATGTTCAGGTACAGACAAGTTAAAAAGGCGACCTTTAGGGAATTTACTACCAGGCACTAATTCAATAGCGCAGTCATAGCTCCTATGGGGAGGCAAGGATGCAGATTTACTTTCGCTAAACACATCAGAAAAATCAATCAAAAAGTCAGGAACATCCTGAGCCTGGGGGGAGGCAGAAAAAACAGGAGTGTTGATATTAACACATTGGCAGCCCCAACTGGTTACAGACCCAGATTTCCAATCCAAAACAGGATTATGAGACTGTAACCAAGGGAAACCCAGCACGATAATGTCATGCAGATTATACAGAACCAAAAATTTGCAGCTCTCCTGATGATCAGGTTCAACCCTCATTATCACCTGAGTAGAGAACTGAGGTTTATTCTCAGCCAAAGGGGTAGAATCGATCCCCAGTAGGGGAATAGACTTCTGTAGGGGTATCAAGGGAAACCCGCAACGTTTAGCAAAATCAAAATCCATCAGGTTAATAGCTGCTCGCGAATCAATGAAAGCCTGAGCAGAAAATGAGGACAGAGAGCATATCAGAGTAACAGTTAATAAAAACTTAGTCTGAACACTACCCAAGACAACTGAGCGTGCAAAACGTCTTCCCCGCTTAGGGCAGACTGAAATAGCATGAGATCATCACCACAGTAGAAACATAACCCATTGCGCTTTCGAAACTCATGACGCTGTGCCCCAGAAACCACTCTATCACACTGCATGGGTTGAGAAGCAGGTTCACAAGGCAACACTATTCCACGCATACTTCTCCGCTCACGCAAACGTCTGTCAATTTGAATCGCTAATGACATAGAATCATTGAGACCAGAGGGGACAGGGAATCCCACCATAACATCCTTTACATTATCTGACAGACCCTTCCGAAAAAGGGCTGCCAAAGCGTTGTCATTCCATTTGGTCAGGACTGCCCACCTGCGGAATCTCTGACAGTATAACTCAGCGTCATCAAGCCCCTGATTTAATGCCAACAAGGCTTTTTCAGCTTGATCAGTGACATTAGGCTCATCGTACAATAACCCCAAAGCCTGAAAAAATGCATCAACATCACTCAAAACAGGATCCCCAGGTGTCAGGGAAAAAGCCCAATCCTGAGGATCGCCGCGCAGGAGAGAGATGACAATTTGAACCTGCTGCGCTGCGTTCCCTGAGGACTTAGATTTTAAGGCAAAAAACAATTTACAATTATTTTTGAAATTCAGAAACTTGGCTCGATCCCCAAAAACAAATCTGGCATGGGGATCCTAGGTTCCACAACAGGCAACCTAGCAAGATAAGTAGCAATACTCCGAACCTCAGTGGCAAGCTGATCCACACGGCCAGACAACTGTGCAAACTCCATTGAGAGACAAAATCCTCCCCAGCACCCAGAGATACAGAGGGAAAAAAAAAAAAATGCAACAAACAGAAAAATATCTCTGACAACTCTGACAACCTTTTTTTTTTCTTTCACAATATTTTTCCCTTCTGTGAGTACCATATAATTTTCAGTTTTGGCCGGTGATACTGTTATGATTTGGTAGCTGAGGAGTGCAGGTAAAAAAGGCAATACACCAGAGCAGTTGGAATCTATGAGATTGCAGTACCCTGACTAACCACCACAACTAGAGGCAGCCGTGGAGCGTTCCTACGTTGGTCCTAGACGCCTCGTCACAGCCTGAGAAACTAACTACACCTAAAGATAGAAAGAGGAAAGCTATCTGCCCCGGAGCAGATCCCCAAAGAACATAGAAAGCCCCCAAACATGTAATGGCGGTTAGACAAGAAGAAATACTGACACAGACAGAAAATAGTATGAGCAAACGTTGGGGCCCAAACTATCTAATTAGAAAAGGATAGGAAGGGCACTTACTGCAATCCCAAAAAACCCTGAAAAGCACCAACTCTACTAATTTCAAAAACACCTGAGATCACATGACCTCAACCACCTAAATTAGTTCTCTGGTGTAACAAAATCAAAACAGCAGCCACTGAAAAAACTGGAAAAAGCAAATGTACAAAACATCAGTGGCTGAACTAAACTGAGAGGGCAAAAGCCCCCGGAGGGGACCCTGAAGGCCCCCACAGAAGTGCAGGACAAAATGCAAAAATAAAGCACAAAAACAAAAAGAAGAAAATGTCTTATCTGTTAGCAGGAGATGCAGACACGACACAGCAGGCTACAAAGGAAACAGGAATCAAGGATTGAGACCAGAACAATTGATCACCGGCAACCCTGATGGGAAGGCGACTCCCTTAAATAAGACCAGTCAGTAACACCTGATTCCCAATCCTCACAATCTTCACTGGACAGTCCAGTACCGCTTGTAACCACCAGAGGGAGCCTCTGCTCAGAACTCATTTCAAGTCCATTCACAACAATTACGTCAATAAGCTCAAGAAATCTGAAAATCCTTCCAATACAGTTCAATTTGTCCCAAATAAATAATTTTCCTTGGAATAGGTGGACAAATGAGATAAAGAAAGACAAGGGTTTGTTAAATTTGTTAACAAAACAATTAAAAGAAGCTGAAATTGTATTTAGACATGAGCAGGGTAATTTAAATGATATTGAACATGAATGGACGAGTATGTCAGGCTCATCTTGGTGGAGAAATTTAGGAAAATCAGTAACTAGTTGGTCACAGTCTTCAGCGAAAATGGCAGCAGGAAAAGTATTATCTAATCCGATTGTGATTATGTTTATTATAGTTTTGTTGTGTATTATATATCAAATAGTTATCATGTGTAAAATTAAGAGAATTTATAAGAAGATAAAGACAGAAATGAAAAAGGAAGATGACATTTTAAGAGAGCTGTTAAAACGGAAAAATGTAACTCTGATTTAAATTTATTTTCGTTTGGAAATTCTGATGACATTCAAAACAGATGTTGATACAAGGTTTTCAGAATAAAGAATGAATGTGATACGAATGGTGAAAGAATGAGTTTAGGATTGATTATGATATTTCTTAAATCATAATCAGGGGGGACTGTAAAATATTAGTATTTCAATAATAAAATATAGATCATTGAACATATACATTATGGAGTCCAATTAGCAAGCAAGGACTCTGGTTAGTGAATGAATGAGTTAATTCTGAGGACGCTGGTAGAGACATCTGTTCCCTGGTCATCAGAATTGTAAGCCTCTTGTCAGAACTGTCAATTTGTGACTATTTGGAGGTAATAAATAGTTCCAAAGGTCATAGGCCATAGGCTTAAGTTTTTCAAAATAAGGTATCATATAAATACCTAATGTATATTCCATAAGTTTAGTAGTTCTTCTAGTGGTGTTCTAATATGGTAGAAGAACGAACTTAGCGGCAAATCACCATTTGTGGTTATAAGACAGGAGAAAATAGAAACCAATGTAAGTCTATGGATCGAAATAGAATATAAACCGATCCGACTCCTGTTCAGGCAGATCTCTCATACCTTGAGAATCTCCAACACGGACCACATCATGCCTCAAGACCATATGTAAGAACCATTGAATGCTTGTTTTATTCTTTTTGTGTGCTATGAACTTAGTTTTCTTCATTTTTGTAATCACTTTTTCTGAATGAACATTAAACAAGTTTTGTTTTATCCATACAAGTAAATATTCTACTTTTTATCCTCACCGTGCTCTTACTTAAAGAAGTGAGAAGGGTTTTTTGTTTTTTTTAACAGTTAACCATGGTTATCTCTAAAGAAACACGTGCAGCATCATTGCAATGCACAAAAATGGCCTAACAGGGAAAAGTATCGCAGCTAGAAAGATTGCACCTCAGTCAACAATCTATCGCATCATCAAGAACTTCAAGAAGAGAGATTCCATTGTTGCTAAAAAGGATTAAGGGTGCCCAAGAAAGACCAGCAATAGCCAGGACAGTCTCCTAAAAGTGTTTCAGCTGCGGGATCGGGCTAACAGCAGTGCAGAGCTTGCTCAAGAATGGCAGCAGGCAGATGTGAGTGCATCTGCACGCACTGTGAGGCGGAGACTCTTGGAGTAAGGCCTGGTCTCAAGGAGGGCAACAAAGAAGCCACTTCTCTCCAGAAAAAACATCATGGACAGACTGATATTCTGCAAAAGGTACAGGCAGTGGACTGCTGAGGACTGGGGTAAAGTTATTTTCTCTGATGAATCCCCTTTTCGATTGTTTGGGACATCAGGAAAACGCCTCATTCGGAGAAGACAAGGTGAGCGCTACCACCAGTCTTGTCTCATGCCAACTGTTAAGCATCCTGAACCCATTCATGTGTGGGGTTGCTTCTCAGCCAAGGGAATCGGCTCTCACAGTCTTGCCTAAAAACAGCCATGAATAAAGAATGGTACCAGAATGTCCTCCAAGAGCAACTTCTCCCAACCCTCCAAGAGCAGTTTGGCGATCAACAATGCCTTTTCCAGCATGATGGAGCACCTTGCCATAAAGCAAAGGTGATAACTAAATGGCTCAGGGAACAAAACATAGAGATTTTGGGTCCATGGCCTGGAAACTCCCCAGATCTTAATCACATTGAGAACTTGTGGTCAATCATCAAGAGACGGGTGGACAAACAAAAACCTAAAAATTCTGACAAAATGAAATCATTGATTGTGCAAGAATGGACTGCTATCAGTCACGATTTGGTCCAGAAGTTGATTGAAAGCATGCCAGGGAGAATTGCAGAGGTCCTGAAGAAGAAGGGTCAACACTGCAAATATTGATTTGCTGCATTAACTCATTGTAACTGTCAATATAAGCTTTTGTTACTCATATGTTTGCAATTATTAAATTTCTGTCTGTGATAAAATTATCTGTCAAACACACATAAAAACCAAAGGGCAGCAGATCATGTGAAAATATGATATTTGTGTCATTCTCAAAACTTTTGGCCATGACTGTAGTGTCTAGAGACACTATGTAATTAATACCCTGCTCTTATATTAGATCTATGTTTATTTAATCGGGCATGGGCCGTTTGAATTGTCCGACCTATGTATTGCAGGCCACATGGGCACTCCAACAAATATACTACATAGGTGGATTGACATGTTAATCTCTGTTTAATCTGAAAAACCTCATTGGTAGTATTAGATTTAAAGGTTTTTTCAATATTGGTTAAAACGCCGCAACACATGCATTTAGGCGTATTGCATGCGAAACAGCCTCCTGTGTTAATATTAGTCGTCACAGCCCTTGTTTTTTTCTTTCTGTTCGTGCTGCTGGGAGCAAGCAAGGTTTTTAAGCTTCTGTTCTTCCTAAAGATAATATTTGGTTTCTCAGGGATGCTTTTAGAAAGGATGGGATCACCTTTTAAAATAAACCAATGTTTTTGTAATAGTTCCCGTACTATCGACCTAGATTGGCAAAATGTGGTAATTAAACTCCACTTTGTTTTTTCCTCTGTTTTTAAAAAAACCCTATCCGGATTCTCCCTTCTATTTAGACACAAATCTTTTCGATAGGGTGCAAGTTCTTTTGTATGCATCTTTTAAAAGTTTTTTTGGATAGCCTTTTTCCAAGAATCTCTTTTGGAGAATCTTGGATTCCACCTCAAAATCAGAGTCTAAAGTACAATTTTTCCTGACCCTGCAGTACTGCCCATAAGGTACATTTTTTATCCATCCGGGTAGGTGACCACTGTTAAACTTAAGGTAGCTGTTCACATCCACTGGTTTAAAGAACGTGCGTGTGTATACTCTCCCCAGGTGGTCGAACTGCACCCATAAATCCAAAAATTGGAGAGAAGTAGATGAAACTGAGGCCGTGAACTTATTCCCCAATCATTAGTATTTAATTTATCCACAAAGCTCAATGACTCCTCCATTGATCCTTGCCATATAATGAATAAATCATCCATAAAACACCTTATAATAACCCTTATTGACCATATCGTGGATAAAGGACAAGAACGATTGAGTATACTTATCAAGAAAGAAAGTTTTTGGATATATAAATTGGGTACTTTGTACCCTGAGGGTTTTAACCTTATGATTGAAAATACATCAAATCATTAAATTAGAGCAGGTTTAATGTTGTCCCTTTCACATTCTTTTTGGGTCCCTTGGTTCACTGTGAGTGTAGGTTTTGATTAGGCTAATGGATAGTGTGGTTTGAGGGACTTTATAATACTAGTGGGCAAATGTATAAGGCTATTTTCAGCCATTTCATATGTAAGTGTACTGTCCCTTTAAGAAATTAAACTTTTAAATCGGGGGTTTAAAATTGCAGTATAATAAAGTCAAGACACGCTGGGAAGGTTCCCAGGGTATGCTTTAAAATTTATGGGGTTTACAATAGTTTTAGGAACTGTATAAGGTTATTCTTTGCCATTTTATTTTTGAAAGTGTACTGTCCCTTTAAGAAACTAAATTTCTGAATTGGGGGTTGAAAATTAAAGTATAACAATGTCAAGACAAGCTGGGAAGGTTCCCAGGGTGGGTTTTAAAATTTATGGGGTTTACAATAGTTTTAGGAACTGTATAAGGTCATTTTCCGCCATTTAATCTGAAAGTGTACTGTCCCTTTAAGAAACTAAACTTCTGAATTGGAGGACGAAAATTGCAGTGTAGGCATGTCAAGGCATGCTGGCAAGGTTCCCAGGTTGCGTTTTAAAATTGATGGGGTTTTTATGAGTTCATGTAGGGTTTTTAATAGGAGTTTCAAGGGGAAATAAGAGGTTAATTGACAATGAATGCTTTATATGGAGTTTTGCAATGAAGAGGTTAAAATGAACACAACATGTGGTCTAAATTATGTTAATTACCACCCCTTTATAAAGTTGCTATTGTAATATTCTCCTTTACCCCACCTGATGAAGATGGTTTGGACCGTTTAACGCGCTGTGACAGTGGTATTGGAGGAAGAATAAAGTTTGGCTAACATTGAGGCTAAGTTCACACGTTGCGGAATTGCCGCGGAAATTTCCGCGGCAATCCCGCACTTCTCCCGCAGGAAATACGCACGTTTTTGTGTGCTGATTCCCGCCAGAATAATAGCGTTTTGCAAGCGTAATTAGCTTGCAGAATGCTAGCGTTTTCCTAGCGATCTGTAGCATCGCTTGGAAAACTGATTGACAGGTTGGTCACACGAGTCAAACATAGTGTTTGACAAGTGTGACCAACTTTTTACTATTGATGCCGCCTATGTCGCATCAATAGTAAAAAGATCTAATGTAAAAATAATAAATAATGATATTCTCACCTTCCGGCGGCCCCCGCAGCCTTCCCGCCTTCAGCGACGCTCCCGGCAACTCCGGTCCCAAGGATGCTTTGCGGCAAATCACACCGATGACGTAGCATCTCGCGAGACCGCTATGCCATCTGGGTGATTCTTGCAAAGGACTCTTGGGACCGGAAGTTGCCGGGAGCGTCGCTGAAGGCGGGAAGGCTGCGGGGGCCGCGGGAAGGCTGCGGGGGCCGCCGGAAGGTGAGAATATCATTATTTTTTATTTTAATTATTGTTTTACCAGGGATATGGTACCCAGGGCCTGGAGGAGAGTCTCCTCTCCTCCAGACCCTGGGTACCACCGCACATGAACCGCTTACATTCCGCAAAATTAATGAACATGTTGCTATTTTTTCCGCAAAGCGTTTTTTTCGCGGAAAAAAACGCAACATGTGGCCAAAACATGCGGAATCAATTAACATGTATAGGATGCTTAATGCTTGCGTTTTTATCGCGTTTTTACCGCGGAAAACCGCGGAAAAACCGCGAAAAAAAACGCAATTATTCCTGATCGTGTGCACTTAGCCTAAATTGTCCATTATTCCTTTGGCGCCCCTTGAGACCGCTGCACCATTGTTTACATGAGTATTAACACATTGGCAGCCCCAACTGGTCACAGACACAGATTTCCAATCCAAAACAGGATTATGAGACTGTAACCAAGGGAAACCTAGTACAATAATGTCATGCAGATTATACAGCACCAGAAATTTGCAACTCTCCTGATGATCAGGTTCAACCCTCATTATCACCTGAGTAGAAAACTGGGGTTTATTCTCTGCCAAAGGGGTAGAATCAATGCCCAGTAGGGGAATAGACTTCCGCAGGGGTATCATGGGAAACCCAGAACGTTTGGCAAAGTCAAAATCCATCAGGTTAATAGCTGCTCCTGAATCAACAAAAGCCTGAGCAGAAAATGTGGACAGGGAGCAAATCAGGGTAACAGTCAGCAGAAATTTAGTCTGAACACTACCCAAGACAACTGAGCGTGCAAAACGTCTTCCCCGCTTAGGGCAGACAGAAATAGCATGGGAAGCGTCACCACAGTAGAAACATAACCCATTGCGCTTACGAAACTCATGACGCTGAGCCCCAGAAGTCACTCCATCACACTGCATGGGCTCAGGAGCTGGCTCACAAGGCAACACTATCTCACGCATACCTCTGCGCTCACGCAAACATCTGTCAATTTGAATAGCCGAAGACATAGAATCATTGAGACCAGAGGGAACAGGGAATCCCACCATAACGTCCTTTACTTTTTCTGACAGACCCTTTCGAAAAAGGGCTGCAAAGCATGATCATTCCATTTGGTCAGGACTGCCCACTTTCGAAATTTCTGACAGTACAACTCAGCGTCTTCAAGACCCTGATTTAATGCCAACAAGATCTTTTCAGCTTGATCAGTGACATTAGGTTCATCGTATAACCCCAGAGCCTGAAAAAATACATCAATATCATTCAAAACAGGATCCCCAAGTGTCAGGGAAAAAGCCCAATCCTGAGGTTCGCCACGCAGCAGGGAGATGACAATTTGAACCTGCTGTGCCGCGTTCCCTGAGGACTTAGGCCTTAAGGCAAAAAACAACTTGCAGTTATTTTTGAAATTCAGAAATTTAGATCGATCCCCCAAAAACAAATCTGGGATGGGGATCCTAGGTTCCACAACCGGCAACCCAGCAAGATAGGTAGCAATACTCCGAACCTAAGTGGCAAGCTGATCCACACGGCCAGACAACTGTGCAAACTCCATTGAGAGAAAAAAAAAATTCCTCCTCAGCACCCAGAGAAAAGAGGGGAAAAAAATGCAACAGAGTTTCCTTATTACTATTTTCCCCTTCTGTGAGTACCATACAATTTTCAGTTTTTGGCCGGTTATACTGTTATATTTCGGTAACTGAGGAGAAATAGCAAAAAATAGCAAAAGCGGTAATACACCAGAGAGGCTGGAACCTATTGGATTGCAGTAACCTGAACTAACCACACAACTGGAGGTAGCCGTGGAGCGTTCCTACGTTGATCCTAGATGCCTCGTCACAGCCTGAGAGATAACTACACCTAAAGGCAGAAAGATGAAAGCTATCTGCCCTGGAGCAGATCCCCAAAGAAAATAGGAAGCCCCCAAACATGTAATGGCAGTTAGACAAGAAGAAAGCACGGACACAGACAGAAAATAGAATGAGCAAACACTGGGTCCCAATCTGTCTAGACAGAAAAGTACAGGAAAGAATTCTGACTACAATGCAACAAAAACCCCAATAAAAATACCAACACTTCTGATTGCCAAAAAACCTGAGCTCACACGATCTCATCCACTTAAATCAGATCTCTGGTGTAACAAAACGCTATTCAGCAAATAAAAAGTAACAAAAGAGCAAAGCAAAAGTGCAGACACAAACGGAGCACAATTGCAGCGCCAGACCCCAAAAGGGGACAGGCTGCAGTCCACTGCAGGCAGCAAACCAGCAGAGAAATTCAAACAGAGAAAAAACCCAGCAAACACTTATCTGAAGGAGAGCAGGAAACTAGCAGTGCTTCAAGCAAGACCAGAAGGAACAATTGATAACTGGCAAGGCTGCTGGGAACTCAGGCCACTTATATCATACCATTCAGCACCAGCTGAAGGCCATTCATTAATCTCATTAATCAGTTCATCACCCTCAGCAACCAACGGAGGGAGCCCCAGCTCAGAAGCCGCCTCCAGCATATTCACAACACCTTCCCAGGCTATAAACATCTGCCCCAGTTTCTGGCTTTCAATGTTCTGGTTTTGAAAATTGCCATTTTTTTTCCATTTTTTTAAATTAAACAGATATTGTGTTTAAGGGCGGGGTCACTCTTTAAGGGCAGGTTCACACTTGCGAGAAACTCGCACAATTCTCGTACCTCAATACCCGGCATTATAGATATATCTATCTATCGATAGATATATTCTATTTATCTATTTATATATCTATCTATAGATACAGCTCTGGCAAAAATTAAGAGACCACTGCACAGTTTTATAAAAAGCTTCTCTACATGTCTGACAGCCATTCCATTCCAGTGTCAGTTGAATTCCAACCAGAGT
The DNA here is from genome assembly GCA_033576555.1 of Oophaga sylvatica. Classification (NCBI taxonomy): domain Eukaryota; kingdom Metazoa; phylum Chordata; class Amphibia; order Anura; family Dendrobatidae; genus Oophaga; species Oophaga sylvatica. The sequence goes on along the minus strand of JARQOD010012646.1, from coordinate 6,190 downwards.
ACACCTCATTCTACTCAATGTGCTTCTGATTAGGTGATCACCTGAACCAAATCTTATTTAACAAAGGAAACTATAAAAAACACTCCTGTGGTATTCACAATCCTCTTGCAATAGGACAAGCTGGATGGCAAAACAAGTGCTGCTAATATCCCAAAAGTATTAGGAATGAAAAAAATAACTTTTAACCATGCCAAAGGAGTTGAAAAGAAAAGTCTTGAGTGAGGAAAAGAAGGGCTTAATTCTGGCTTTACTAGCAGAGGGATACAGTGAGCATCATGTTGCTTCCATCTTTAAAATTCCTAAGATGGCAGTCCTTTACAACAAGGTCAAGCAGCAAACATTGGGGACAACAAAGCTTCAGACCGGCAGTGGGCGAAAACGACTCTCCACTGACCGGGATGACCATCATCTTATTTGAATGTCACTCAGCAACCACAGGATGACATCAAGTGACCTACAAAAGGAATGGCAAATGGCGTGAAGTGCACAGCAAGAACAGTTTGCAACAGACTGCTATAGGCAGGGCTCAAGTCATGTAAATCTAGAAAAAAGCCTTTCATCAAGAAGCTAAGCAGAGCCAGACTGAAGTTTGCCAAAGACCATAAGGATTGGACAATAGAGGACAGGAATTAGGTAATCTTCTCTGATGAGTCTAATTTTCAGCTTTGACCAACACCTGGTCGTCTAATGGTTGAAAGGAGACCTGGAGATGCGTACAAGCCACTGTGTCTTGGACCCACTGTGAAATTTTGTGAAGGATCGGTGATGATCTGGGGATGCTTCAGCAAGACTGGAATTGGACAGATTAATCTATGCAAAGTATGTATGAATCAAGCCGCATACAAGGTTATCCTGGAAAAACAGTTGATTCCTTCTGCTCAGGCAATGTACCCCAACTGTGAGGACTAGTTTTTCCAGCAGGACAATGCGCCATGCCACACAGCTAGGTCAATCAATGTGTGGATGAAGGTCCACCATATCAAATCCCTGTCAGGCCAGCCAATCTCCAGTTCTCAACCCCATTAAAAACCTCTGTAAAGTCATCAAGAGGAAGATGGATAGTCACAAGCCATCAAACAGAGAAAAACTGCTTAAATTATTGTACCAGGAGTGGCATAAGGTCACCCAAAAGCAGTGTGAAAGACTGGTGGAAAGCATGATAAGATGCATGAAAGCTGTGATTAAAAATCATGGTTATTCCACAAAATATTGATTTCTGAACGCTTCCAGAGTTAAAACATTAGTATTGTTGTTTCTAAGTGATTATGAATTTGTTTTCGTAGCATTATTTGAGGTCTGCAAGCACTGTATTTTTTTGTTACTTTGACCATTTCTCATTTTCTGAAAATAAATACAAAATTTATTGCTTGGAAATTCAGAGACATGTCTGTAGTTTATAGAATAAAAGAGCAATTTACATTTTACTCAAAAATATACCTATAAAGAGAAAAATCAGACAAACAAATGTATCCATAGATATATCTATACATAGAAAGATATGTAAATAGATAAATAGAATATATCTATCTATAGATACATCTATCTATAGATATATCTATCTATATATCTATCTATAGATATCTTTCTATAGATAGATATATAAAAAAATAGATATATCTATAGATAGATATCGTATATACTCATGTATAAGCCGACCCGTGTATAAGCCGAGCCCCCTAATTTTGCCACAAAAAACTGGGAAAACTTATTGACTCGCGTATAAGCCTAGATTGAAAAATGATTATGCCCCATATGATGCTCCACAGATTATGCCCCCATATGCTCCATATTATGCCCCCATATGCTCCAGATTATGCCCCCATATGCTGCACAATTATGCCCCATAGTATAGGCCTCATATGCTGCTGCAAAAAAAAATGACATACTCACCTCTCGTCGCTGGGGGCCAGGTGCCGGTGTCCTGAGCAGGCGGTGACACCGGCGCGCAATGGGGGACAGGTGCCGGTGTCACCGCTCGCTCAGGACCCCGGCACCTGAGATATTTACCTGTCCTCTCTGCACCGCTGCGCTGCTCCCTCGGTCTGACTCCTCTGGCTGTGAATGATCTGGCAGGGGGCGGGGCGCGCACTAACGACGCCCTCTGCCTGATCATTCACAGCCAGAGGAGTCAGACCGAGGGAGCAGCGCAGCGGTGGACCGGGGGACAGGTAAATATAGCTATACTCACCCTCCACCGCGCGTCCCTGCAGCCTCTCCTCTTCTCCCGGCGCTCTCCGCAGCGCTTCAGTCCTGCAGCGGTCACGTGGTACCGCTCATTAAAGTCATGAATATGTGCATATTCATGACTTTAATGAGCGGTGCCATGTGACTGCTGCAGGAAGGAGCCGGAGATCTTGGGAGAAGCAGGGGGGCTGCAGAGACCGCGCCGGCGGAGGGGTGAGTATGATCCGACACCCTCGCTCCCCCTCACCCGCCGACCCCCGTATATGACCCGCGTATAAGCCGAGAGGGGGACTTTCAGCCCTAAAAAATGGGCTGAAAATCTCGGCTTATACATGGGTATATACGGTATATAAATAGAAAATAAGAATAAAAAGAAAAAAATAAGAAAAACAGAAAGGCTTGAGAAAGGCACAGAAATCTGCTGAAACATTGCTGCTAATGGATTAGTAAAGCCACGTTTTTTCGCTTTAATTTTTGGAGTGCTGCCTGTTTTTTTTGTTATTTTCTATTATTTTCTATTTTGGAGGTTTGGACATCACCTTAACAGGTTTTATTGCACCCAGCTTCTTTTGATAGTGCTGCCTAATTTTCTTAATTACTATAGATATATAAATGCATAGATATATCTATAGATAGATATATAAATAGATATATCTATAGATAGATACATCGATATATCTATTTATATATCTATTTATAATGTAGATATACAGTATCTATTTATGCATCTAGCTATAGATATATCTATCTATTTACAGTATATATCTTTCTATAGATATATCTATCTTTAGATACCATATATACTCGAGTATAAGCCGACCCGAGTATAAGCCAATTCACCTAATTTGCCACAGAAAACTGGATAAGCTTATTGTTTCGAGTATAAGCCAAGTATGCATTGTCCCCTCATCCCTGTCCTGCTCTGTGTGGATGTCCCCCTCCCAGTATGCATGGCTCGGCTCCCCCGTCCCGTCCTTTTATGTAAGCTCAGCTCCCTGTCCTCCTCTGTGCTCCCCGTCCTCCTCTGTGCTCCCCCATCCTCCTCTTTGCTCACCAGTCCTCCTCTGTGCTCCCCATCCTCCTCAGTGCTTCCCCCATCCTCCTCCATGCTCCTCAGTGCTTCCTCGTCCTCCTCAGTGCTTCCCCATCCTCAGTGCTTCCTCATCCTCCTCAGTGCTTCCCCGTCCTCCGTGCTCCTCAGTGCTTCCCCATCCTCCTCAGTGCTTCCCTGTTCTCCTCAGTGCTCCTCATTGCTTCCCAGTCCTCCTCAGTGCTTCCCTCGTCCTCCTCAGTGCTTCCCTGTCCTCCACCGTGCTCCTCAGTGCTTCCTCCGTGCGTCCTCCGTGCTCCTCAGTGCTTCCCCGTCCTCCTCATTGCTTCCCCGTCCTCCTCATTGCTTCCCCTGTCCTCCTCATTTCTTCCCCGTCCTCCTCAGTGCTTCCCCCGTCCTCAGTGCTTCCCTGTCCTCCTCCATGCTTCCCCCATCCTCAGTGGTTCCCCCGTCCTCCTCAGTGCATCCCCATCCTCCTCAGTGCTTCCCCGTCCTCCACCGTGCTTCCCCATCCTCCTCAGTGCTTCTACCAGCCCATCATACTCACCCTCCACGAGCCATCGCTGAACATCCCTGCATTCTCCGTTGTCCTGGGGCTGGCAGCTACTTCATGTGTTGAGCGGTCATGTGGTACCACTCATTAAGGTAATGAATATGCCTCCACGCCTATGGGAGTAGAGTCGCGTCCATATTCATTACCTTAATGAGTGGTACCATGTGACCGCTCAACACAGGAAGTAGCTGCCGACCCAGGACAATGGAGAATGCAGGGACGTTCAGCGATGGCACTAGGAGGGTGAGTATGATGTCCCAGTCACTGGCTCCTGCCGCCGCTCCCCCTCCCTGCTGGCTTTCTGCACAATGACTCATGTATAAGCCGAGGGGGCATTATCAGCACAAAAAAATGTGCTGAAAATCTCTGCTTATACACGAGTATATACGGTATATAAATATTCACTTATATTTGTTTTGTGTGTGTAAACTTTACTTTAGAACATGGTATGTGATGATATTATGGTCTTCAATGGAGTATGTAAAAGAAGAGGTTGGACAAAGAAATTACATCACAATTCATTTTATTTTTGTTAAATAACATTTCTTTATTTAGCTTACAAAAATGCATACAAATCCGCATGGAAAAAAAACACATTAAAATCCGCATCAAATCCGCACGGATTTTTACCTGCGTTTTCTGCCAAGAGAGGAAGAATCTGCACAGAAAATTCCACAGGCAAATCCGCAACGTGTGCATATACCCATGTAATGTACTTGTCATTAAATGATACCTTTATAGAAATTATATAATTCTGCCACATCATTTTAATTCTAAAGGTTTCATGTATGTGCAAATTGATTTTTATTGCAATATCTGTCAGTCTGAATTTTGTTATATATCTAAATAATCATTTCCACAAAAAATGTTTATGATAAAGATATATAAGATTTTAGTCGTTAATGGGCATTTTTTATATGTGCATTGTTTATTCCCTAAATGCTTTTCACATTGCAGTTATTTAAGTCATATTTCTGTGCTTCAAATTATATCAGTGTTCTAATAAAATCTATTTCTCCCCAGCTTGTGTGACTTACCAGGGACGGGAGGCCATAACCTCTTATTGGTAATTCAGCAAATGAGAGTTTGAGGTAATTCAAAGGAAACTTTCTGAATTCTAATTGCTTTTTGTTTCCAGTCTATTAGAACTTGTTGTACACGAGAGAATATGTAGCATCAAGATTTAATTTGCGCTTGAATTTCAGAGATATAGTATGTGGGGGTGCTCAATTCACAGTGCTACATATTGAGTTATATACAATCTTATCATGAAAAAAGTTCCTGGCCTTTTGCGGATTCAATTTACAGTACAAGAATCTACTAGAATTAGGTAGCTCCATATAGAAAAATGTTTTTATTCTTTAAGAATCCATGTTAATGCAAAATATCAAAGAAAGTGAGTAAAACAAACATAAATATCATATCAGTGATTGATGTAAATGTAGATATTAAAATCAGCTAATGCCACATTTGGGTATAACAGACTGTAAAATAATTTATTCCAACATTTCTATGAGACCTTGTTGTACCTCTAAACATATCTTAACCCCTTCACCCCAAGGGTGGTTTGCACGTTAATGACCGGGCCAATTTTTACAATTCTGACCACTGTCTCTTTATGAGGTTATAACTCTGGAACGCTTCAACGGATATTCGCGATTCTGAGATTGTTTTCTCGTGACATATTGTACTTCACGTTAGAAGTAAAATTTCTTCGATATAACTTGCGTTTATTTTTGAAAAAAACGCAAATATGGCGAAAATTTTTAAAATTTTGCAATTTTCAAACTTTGAATTTTTATTCCCTTAAAACAGAGAAATATATCACACAAAATAGTTAAGAAATAACATTTTCCACATGTCTACTTTACATCAGCACAATTTTGGAACCAAAATTTTTTTTTGTTAGGAAGTTATAAGGGTTAAAAGTTGACCAGCGAGTTCTCATTTTTACAACAAAATTTACAAAGCCATTTTTTTAGGGACCACCTCACATTTGAAGTCACTTTGAGGGGTCTATATGGCAGAAAATACCCAAAAGTGACACCATTCTAAAAACTGCACCCCTCAAGGTACTCAAAATCATATTCAAGAAGTTTATTAACCCTTCAGGTGCTTCACAGGAACTAAAGCAACGTGGAAGGAAAAAATGAATATTTAACTTTTTAGCCACAAAAATGATCTTTTACAAACTTTTTTTTATTTTCACAAGGGTAAAAGGAGAAAATGGACAGATAAGGTTGTTATGCAATTTCTCCTGAGTATGCCAATACCCAATATGTGGGGGAAAACCACTGTTTGGGCACACGGCAGAGCTCGTAATGGAAGGAGCACCGTTTGACTTTTTCAAACTAAAATTGGCTGGAATTTAGAATGGATGACATGTCGCGTTTGGAGAACCT
>JARQOD010012645.1:0-18793 GCA_033576555.1 Oophaga sylvatica | reverse complement strand
ATATCGCAGCTGGGCGAGGCTGGTCTGTCCAGCATCGAGAGAGAAAGAATTAACTCCCTCAGTGCTGAAAAACACCCAGCACCAGAAACTCAGCTGTGCGAAGTCAAGGTGTGCAATCGCGACGATCTCCGCCGCGACACACCCGTGACACCTGAGCAGTGCAGTGAGAGAGGACGCTGAGGGAAGCAGGGAGCAGAAGGACCTGCGATCATGTGACCACAGGGGCGGGGCTTAGAGTCCTGCTGCTGGAGATGCCTGTAGGATGCTACAGGGACCCTGGAGCAGGGGAAAGGGGCCATGGACACCAGGGAAAGGACGGGGAATAAGAGTGAGATGGAATCCAAAACATGCCGAGGTCAGTAAAAGAGAGAGCTAACGCGGTACACAAGGGCAGGCAGAGGATAGTCATAACGTAGCTTAAGGTTATACACAGAGATTTTAACGCAGTACAGGAGGGACGAGCAGAACACTTCAACGGGGACAGAACCAAGATCAAAACCAGACAAGCATACAGTAGCACAGGCACAAAGCACAACAGGGTCACAAACACTGGGCCAAGGGTACAAGTATAAGCGACGAGGACTGACCCAACACTGAGGTTATAAGAAGCCTCCCAGAATCCCAGAATGAGGCCGTCCAGATTAACCTCTGAACTACCTCATCCCACAAACTAAGCAGATCATGACACTGCCCTGCAGCAAAGTAACACGCTCCCCAATAAGCCTTTGAACCCACATACTGGATGCCACATGAAAACCAAGTTCACATTATTCATTTGTGACTCCCATACTGTTTGCCTATGCATTAAATGCAAGGTCTGCCCTGCACCAAAGTAAAACACACCCCAATAAGCCTTTGAACCACATACTGGATGGCCACCTGAAAGCATTGTTCCTATTAATTTTGTACTCCTATATTGTTTGGCTATGCAGTGAATTGTTGAGCCTGAAGAACCTGAATTGGAGAATGTGAGTGTTGTGGATGAAGACCTGACAGTGGAGAATGTCAGTGTTGAGTCTGGAAAACCTGCAGTAAATAATTTCAGTGTGGAGGCTGAAGAACCTGCAGTGGACAATTGCAGTGTTGATGCTAAAGACCCTGCAGTGGACAATTACAGTGTTGACACTAAATACCCTGCAGTGGACAACTGCAGTGTTGAGGCTAAAGACACAGCTGTGGACAATTGCAGTGTTGAGGCTGAAGACCCGACAGTGGACAATTGCAGTGTTGAGGCTGAAAACCCGGCAGTGGACAATTGCAGTGTTGAGGCTAAAGACCCAGCAGTGGACAATTGCAGTGTTGAGGCTGAATACCCGGCAGTGGATAATTGCAGTGTTGACGTTCAAGACCCAGTGTATGGGCTGACAAACATATTCCCCTGAGGGGGTACACATCAACCTACTGTGTAAATATTTTTTGTTAGGGACTTCATAAAAACCCTTGCAAAACAAAATAGTGGCTGTTCCATCACATTACACGGTCACCCTGGTGATCGAGGGGTGGTGTAGGAAGAGACGTGGAGGATGGCCTAAGAAAAAGGCCATCCCATTTTAAAGGAGCGGATCTCCTATACTTGGAATGCTCATACACTAAGTGTATAGGCTGAAAAACATTTTCCCCGGGGGGGGGGTGGGGTACACATCAAGCTACTGTGTAAATATTTTTAATTAAAAGGGCATCAAAAACACCTTTTACACAATAAGTTGGCTGTTGCATCATGGACCACGATCACCATGCATGTTGATCTAGTGGTGGTGGATGATGAGGATGAGGAGAAGGAGGAGGATAACACACCAAATAGCCAAAGTCATGAAGCATATACCCATGTGTGGGTGTGAAGAGGTGCATGGTAATACACCTCCCAAAAAATACACTGTATTGGAGGTTAGGTTTCGCTGTTATCATTCGGTGGTGTACAGAAGTCTGCCCCAATACAGTCCTTGTTCATTTTTATAGGAGTCAGCCTGTCAGCATTTTCAGTTGACAGACGAACGCGCTTATCAGTTATTATTCCACCAGTGGCACTAAAAACCCGCTCTGACAAAACGCTAGCGGCAGGGCAGGCCAGGACCTCCAAGGCATAGAGATCCAGTTCATGCCACGTATCCAGCTTGGATACCCAATAATTAAAAGGCACAGAGGAATCACGGTAGTTGTTGGTATGGTCAGCAAGGTACTCTTTCAACATCTTCCCAAAATTTCCAGTCCTTGTGACAGTATCCTGTGACTCTGGGCCAGGGCGATGGGAGGGTCTGAGAAAAGTGTCCCAGAACTTTGCCAGTGTTACCTGGCCTCTGCTGGATTGTAGTTATGTCTCTCTCGCCTCTACTCCTTGGTTGTCCAACGAACTGTGACCTTTGCCACCAGCGTTTTCAGATGGAAATTTTTTCAGTAATTCCGCAACAATGGCCCTCTGGTACAGCATCATTTTAATACACCTATCTGACTCTGGAAGAAGAGATTGAAAGTTCTCCTTGCAGCATGGGTCTAGAAGTGTCACCAAAGAGTAATGAGTGTCAGCACAAATTTTGATAATGCGAGGGTCACTTGAAAGGCATCGCAGCTCATGCTCTTGCTCATGCACTCGCGCTTCCTCCCCAACTTCTAGAAAAGACATACGCGGATTGACCCGCAAGCGCTCCCACAGGGCCTGTTTAAGCAGCGGATCCCTGAGACCTGCCACTAGTTGGTCTCTCAAAATTACATCAGGGGGCCCCACAACCACATCATTCCGCTTAGCAATCGCAGCGTGAATCTCCTGCAGCATGTTCATATATTGGGTCACAGACTCCCCCTCCCTTTGGACACGGCCAAACAAGCGCATCTGCAATTCACCGACATCCGTGGGGTCCCCATGCATCTGTAACACTTTGGTGAAAGTGTCCCGTTCGTGTGGGGGAAGGAACGTGACAGAGCATCTAGCTTCCCTTCCCATCACAGCAATCTCTGCCTGCATCGCTGGGTTCATAGGGTGCATCCTTAGCATGCCTTTAACCCGCTCAGGCCAGTCCCATAACAGTGAAATGCTCCCTGTAAACTTTGGGAGATTGCTGAGCATGGACCACAGCGGTATGCTGGCCCTTGGAGCACACACGGCCACTTGGTCTGCCACCTATGTGCCTGTGGACTGCATCCTGCCGACTATGCCAAGTGTTAGCAGATGAGGGATGCAGTGACAGGCAGGAGGCAGAGCAAGGATTAACAAATGTAAAAAAACAGCAGAAAAAAGGCAGCACTGCTTAACTGCCCATGTCTTTGAACAAATGCACTACAGGGTGCAGCCAGCCCATATAGCAAGATGTTGGCAACACAGGTGCAAAATACTAAATAGACAGCCACTCACCACTTACCCATTCATGAAGGGGGTGACTGCTTAGCATCCATTTGCACAATAAATCCTGTATAGGGTGCTGTTCACATAAAGATAATGCATAGTGTCTGGTTATCAGCCTATTAGTCATGCCCCTACTATTCAATTAGGCGGGCTGGCCAGCACTCTCTCAATGCATCAGAGTGTGTGAACACCCTTGTGTACAAGACCAAACGTGATGGGCTTGGCTGCACCCTGAAAAATATAGAGCACAAAATACTTAAACAGTGAGGTAATGGCCTTGCTCCCTATGATCTATGTTCAGTCTCAAACAGACCTGGAATACATGGCGCTCCTGTTCTGCTGCTTGCAAAACCAATACTGAGACACCTGTTATGATTTGGTAGCTGAGGAGAGCAGGCAAAAAAGGCAATACACCAGAGAGGTTGGAATCTACTGGATTGCAGTACCTGACTAACCACCACAACTAAAGGCAGCCGTGGAGCGTTCCTACGTTGGTCCTAGACGCCTCGTCACAGCCTGAGAGATTAACTACACCTAAAGATAGAAAGAGGAAAGCTATCTGCCCCGGAGCAGATCCCCAAAGAACATAGGAAGCCCCCAAACATGTAATGGCAGTTAGACAAGAGGAAATACAGACACAGACAGAAAGTAGTATGAGCAAACGTTGGGGCCCAATCTGCCTAGACAGAAAAGGATAGGAAGGATACTTACTGCAATCCAAAAAAAACCCCTAAAAAATACCAACGCTACTAATTGCAAAAACACCTGAGATCACACGACCTCTACCACCTAAATTAGTTCTCTGGTGTAACAAAACTAAGCCGCAGCCACTAAAAAAACTGGAAAAGGCAAATGAACAAATAACAGTGGCTCCAGAGGAACTGAGGGAGCCCAAGCCCCCCGGGGGGGGGGGGGAACCAGGCTAACCTCACAGAAATGCAGAGAAATATGCAAATGGTAAGCACAAAAACAAAAAACAGAAAATATCTTATCTGAGAGCAGGAGAAGAGGCAAGACTCAGCAAGATTCCAAGTGAACCAGGAAACAACGTTGAGACAAGAACAATTGATCACCGGCAACTATGATGGGAGGGAACCTCCCTTATATCCAGCCAGTCTGTGATTCCTGATTGCCAATCCTCATTGAATGGTTCAGTACTGTTTGTAACCACCAGAGGGAGCTTCTGCTCAGAATTCATTTCTAACACATTCACAACAGTACCCCCCCTTGAGGAGGGGTCACCGAACCCTCATTTGTGCAACCAGGTCGGTCAGGATGAGCTCTGTGATACGCACGGATCAGTCTCCTAGCATGGATGTCCGAAGTAAACACCCAAGAATTGTACTCCTGACCATAACCTTTCCACTTAACCAAATACTGGAGTTTCCATCTAGAAAAACGAGAATCCAATATTTTCTCAACCACATACTCCAGATTGCCCTCAACCAAAACAGGGTCAGGAGGCGCAGCCATAGGAACCACTGGCTCAACAAACCTCTTCAATAAGGACTTGTGGAACACGTTATGGATCTTAAATGTCCCTGGAAGAAGGAAACAGGATTAAGAATCTCCATGATCTTATAAGAATGTCAGTGTTGAGTCTGGAAAACCTGCAGTAAATAATTTCAGTGTGGAGGCTGAAGAACCTGCAGTGGACAATTGCAGTGTTGATGCTAAAGACCCTGCAGTGGACAATTACAGTGTTGACACTAAATACCCTGCAGTGGACAACTGCAGTGTTGAGGCTAAAGACACAGCTGTGGACAATTGCAGTGTTGAGGCTGAAGACCCGACAGTGGACAATTGCAGTGTTGAGGCTGAAAACCCGGCAGTGGACAATTGCAGTGTTGAGGCTAAAGACCCAGCAGTGGACAATTGCAGTGTTGAGGCTGAATACCCGGCAGTGGATAATTGCAGTGTTGACGTTCAAGACCCAGTGTATGGGCTGACAAACATATTCCCCTGAGGGGGTACACATCAACCTACTGTGTAAATATTTTTTGTTAGGGACTTCATAAAAACCCTTGCAAAACAAAATATGGCTGTTCCATCACATTACACGGTCACCCTGGTGATCGAGGGGTGGTGTAGGAAGAGACGTGGAGGATGGCCTAAGAAAAAGGCCATCCCATTTTAAAGGAGCGGATCTCCTATACTTGGAATGCTCATACACTAAGTGTATAGGCTGAAAAACATTTTCCCCGGGGGGGGTGGGGTACACATCAAGCTACTGTGTAAATATTTTTAATTAAAAGGGCATCAAAAACACCCTTTTACACAATAAGTTGGCTGTTGCATCATGGACCACGATCACCATGCATGTTGATCTAGTGGTGGTGGATGATGAGGATGAGGAGAAGGAGGAGGATAACACACCAAATAGCCAAAGTCATGAAGCATATACCCATGTGTGGGTGTGAAGAGGTGCATGGTAATACACCTCCCAAAAAATACACTGTATTGGAGGTTAGGTTTCGCTGTTATCATTCGGTGGTGTACAGAAGTCTGCCCCAATACAGTCCTTGTTCATTTTTATAGGAGTCAGCCTGTCAGCATTTTCAGTTGACAGACGAACGCGCTTATCAGTTATTATTCCACCAGTGGCACTAAAAACCCGCTCTGACAAAACGCTAGCGGCAGGGCAGGCCAGGACCTCCAAGGCATAGAGATCCAGTTCATGCCACGTATCCAGCTTGGATACCCAATAATTAAAAGGCACAGAGGAATCACGGTAGTTGTTGGTATGGTCAGCAAGGTACTCTTTCAACATCTTCCCAAAATTTCCAGTCCTTGTGACAGTATCCTGTGACTCTGGGCCAGGGCGATGGGAGGGTCTGAGAAAAGTGTCCCAAACTTTGCCAGTGTTACCTGGCCTCTGCTGGATTGTAGTTATGTCTCTCTCGCCTCTACTCCTTGGTTGTCCAACGAACTGTGACCTTTGCCACCAGCGTTTTCAGATGGAAATTTTTTCAGTAATTCCGCAACAATGGCCCTCTGGTACAGCATCATTTTAATACACCTATCTGACTCTGGAAGAAGAGATTGAAAGTTCTCCTTGCAGCATGGGTCTAGAAGTGTCACCAAAGAGTAATGAGTGTCAGCACAAATTTTGATAATGCGAGGGTCACTTGAAAGGCATCGCAGCATAAAGTCTGCCATGCGTGCCAGACTGCTAACTGGCAAGACTTCCGTGTCCTCACCAACAGGATGACTGACTATGCTGTCCTTCTCCTCCCTGTCCTCAGGCCATCCACGCTGAACAGACGGTATGACAGTTGTGCTTGTAGTACAGTTTATAGCGCATGAAAGTAGCTCCAGTTCTTCCTCCTCCTCCTCTTCTTCATTGTCAACCAATCCACGTTGAGATGACATGAGGCTGGTCTGTGTGTAATCACCCTGTACAGTTTTTTGCTCCATCTCATTGTGCTCCGCCTGCAATGCATCCTCTTTCATTACGAGCAGAGAGCTTTTCAGAATACAGAGAAGCGGCATGGTGACACTAATTATGGCGTCATCACTGCTCACCATCTTGGTGGACTCCTCAAATGTTTGTCGGATGGTACGTATGTCTGACATCCATGCCCACTCCTGAGGTCTTATGTGTGGAGTCTGAACTGAATACCAACGGCCTTGTTGATGCTGGTACTCAACAACTTCCCTCTTCTGCTCACAAATCCTTTCCAGCATATGCAGTGTAGAGACCCAATGCGTGGGGACATCACACACCAGTCGGTGATCCGGAAGCTGCAAACGCTGCTGAATCATTGCAAGGGCGGTTGAAGCTGTAGCTAACTTTCTAAAATGGTCAGACAGACGGCGTACTTTCACAAGCAGATCCGGCAGCTCCAGGTAGGTTTTGAGAAAACACTGAACCATGAGGTTAAGCACATGGGCCAGACATGGTACGAGTGTGAGCTCGCCTCGCCTCAAAGCTGCCACCAGGTTCCGGCCATTGTCACACACGACCATGCCTCGCTGTAGGTTCAGCCGTGTCAGCCACATATCTGCCTTTTCTTTCAGAGCTGTCCACAACTCTTCAGCATTGTGCTGTTTGTCACATAAGCATATTAGCTTCAGCACAGCCTGTTGCCGCTTGGCTAAGGCAGTGCTGCAGTGCTTCCAGCTTGCAACTCATGTGGTCATTTTGGAGATGCAGGTTGAAGAGTAGGAGGAGGAGGATGACATGCAGAAGCTGTAGACTGTGGGGGCAACCCTGATTGACCTAGGGCCTGCAATCCTCGGCATTGGCAGGAAGTGTTCCATCCCAAGGTCAGACTGGGTCCCGGCTTCCACTATGTAAACCCAGTGTGCTGTCAGCGAGATCTACCGTCCCTGCCCAGAAGCACTTGTCCACATGTCCGTGGTTAAGTGTACTTTCCCAGTAACTGCATTGTTGAGGGCACGGGTAATGTTGTGGGTCACATGCTTGTGTAATGCCGGGATAGCACATCGGGAGAAATAGTAGTGGCTGGGGACAGAGTACCTTGGGACGGCCGGCGTCATCAGGTTGTGGAAAGCTTCCATCTCCACGTGCCTAAAAGGAAACATTTTGAGTGCAAGCAGATGAGAAATGTGTGAATTTAGTTCTGTGGCCTGTGGGGCATTGGCTGGGTATTTCCGCTTGCATTCCAATGACTGGTGTATGGACAACTGAAGGCTGCGCTGGGACAAGGACTTGGAAGTGCTTGATGATGGTGGTAGTTGAGTGTGAGCAATGACAGGTACAGGGTAGGAGGCATCTTCGCAGGCACCATGAACAGGGGATTGGCGTCCACACACAACAGTGGAAGAAGCAGTGGTGTCACCCGCAGACACTGTTCCTGGACCCTTGTGTTCGGCCCACAAAGTCGGGTGCTTTGTTGCCATGTGCCTGATCATACTGGTGGCGGTCAGACTGGTAGTTTTGCTGCCTCTGCTGATGTGGGCATGGCAGTAGGTGCAAATGGCCTGTTTGGGGTTATCGGCAGAGTCTTTAAAAAACAACCAGACTCGGGAAGACCTAACAGTTGTACTGCCAACTTCCGTCATGTTGGTGTTACAAGGAAAGGTTGCCCGCCTTCTGTCTGTGGCCACCACACTGCTTCTTCCCGCCTCTTGTGGTGCTATGCCTCCCTCCCCCTGTGTGCTGCTGTCCTCGCTCTGTGTGTCCTCCTGCCAGGTTGGGTCAGTTACTATATCATCCACCACCTCCTCTTCTACTTCCGCACCCTGGTCCTCCTCCTTACTTTCTGGCAATTGTGCCTCATCATCCACCTCTTGTAACTCATTCCCACCGTCGCCTTCGTGTGAACTTGGCTGCTCCAATATTTGGGCATCGCTACATGCAATCTCAGTTTGCCTCGCTTCAAGTGGATCGGGCGAGAGGCCCAAATCTTTAAATGGAAAGGAAAAGTGAACAGCTCTTTGGAGTGTCCAAGTGTGGGATCAGTTGTCTGCAGGCACTGAGGAGGAAGGAGGATCAAGGTGAGAAATATGCGGTCCAGACTCACGGCTACTCAGACTTGACTGTATGGGAGACAGGGTGCTGGTGGTGGTGGCAAAGTGACTGGAAGCATTATCCACCATCCAACCAACTACCTTTCCATGCTGCTCTGGTGTCAAGAGTGCTGTTCTGCCATCCCATATGAATTCTGACAGGAATCTGTTATGAGAAGATGTGGGTGCTTGTTGTGGCACAATTGCAGCTTGCCCACGGCCTCGGCCTCTGCATGCCACATCACCATCACGTCCACTTCCCCGTCCCTTGCCACGTGCCTTTCCCATTTTAAATGGAGTACAATATTTTCCACGTTCACTACAAAAGGCTGAATTGGAAGCAAACTTAGATGTGATCCATGTGCGGGAAAAACACATTTTCAAATATCTGGACTGTACTTTTTTTTAACAAACTGGTGTCAATAACTAGGGTAAGACACAGCAAAAACTGTGGAATGTAGTCCTGAAATGCCACAATTTTAAGCCCACAGATAGATCAGGAGTCTGACAGAGATGCCACACTGTTCAGTATGTGGTCTGTATTTTTAAATATTTTCCCCCAAAATAGTGTATAGAAATAGGGTAAAACACAGCAAAAAAGGGGAATGTAACCCTGAAATGCCACAATTTTTAGCACACAGATAAATCAGGCATCTGATGGAGATACCACACTATTCAATATGTGGTCTGTATTTTTAATTTTTTTCCCCCAAAATAGTGTATACAAATAGGGTAACATACAGCAAATACAGTGTAATGTAGCCCTGAAATGCCACAATTTTAGCACACAGATAGATCAGGCATCTGACAGAGATACCACACTGTTCAATATGTGGTCTGTAGTTGTAATTTTTTACCCCAAAATAGTGCATAGAAATAGGGTAAGACTCAGCAAAAAAAAGGGGAATGTAGCCCTGAAATGCCACAATTTTTTAGTACACAGATAGATCAGGCGTCTGAAGGTGATATCACACTGTTCAATATGTGGTCTGTATTTTTAAATTTTTTACCCCAAAAGAGTGTATACAAATATGGTAACAGACAGCAAATACAGTAGAATGTAGCCCTGAAATGCCACTATTTTTAGCCCAGATAGATCAGGCGTTTGACAGAGATACCACCCTTTTCAATAGGTTGTCTGTATTTTTAATTTTTTTACTCCAAAAGAGTGTATACAGATAGGGTAACAGACAGCAAATACAGTGGAATGTAGCCCTGAAATGCCATTATTTTTAGCCCAGATAGATCAGGCCTCTGACAGAGCTACCACACTGTTCAATATGTGGTCTGTATTTTTAAATTTTTTACCCCAAAAGAGTGCATACAAATATGGTAACAGAAAACAAATACAGTGTAATGTAGCACTGAAATGCCCAATTTTTAGCACACAGATAGATCAGGCATCTGACAAAGATACCACACTGTTCAATATGTGGTCTGTATTTGTATATTTTTTACCCCAAAATAGTGTATAGAAATCGGGTAAAACACAGCAAAAAAAAGGGGAATATAGCCCTAAAATGCCACAATTTTTAGCACACAGATAGATCAGGCTTCTCACAGAAATACTACACTGTTTAATATGTGGTCTGTATTTTTAATTTTTTTCCCTCAAAATAGTGTATACAAATAGGGTAACATACAGCAAATACAGTGTAATGTAGCCCTGAAATGCCACAATTTTTAGCACACAGATAGATCACGCTGTACTATGAAAAGGATCTGGCTGTATTCTGCAGTGTCAACAAGCAATTAGAGAAAAAAAGGGTTTCTGGATTGCTTTGGAAAAAAATAATCAGGATAAAGATGAAAAAAAAAATTGGCTGCCCACTGAGACCTAGGGCTGTGTAGATATGGTCAATATATGTTGTAAGCAGCAGCAGCAGACAGTAATAGAATGGACCTCTTGATGTATGCAATTAAGTATGCCACATAGAATGCCTGTCTGCTACTGAGATCTATATACCCACATATAGTGCGTGCATGCCTTGCACTGATATCTATATACGCACATACACTCCCTGCCTACCTAGCACTGCAATCTACGGTATATATCCCGTAATTAGTCAGTAGAAGGACTGCTGATTTAGCTGGATTTGGTAATTCTTTGATGGTGTACCTACACTACCTTCTAAACCCACAATTCTGACCCTATCTTGGCAGAAGCTCTCCCTACACTCGCTAATTCTGGAGCAGACTGTGCCGAGCATGGCTGCGCCAGGTCTCTTATACACCTGCGACCAGCCAATCACTGTAGTACCACAACAAAGATGGCTGCGGCATTACAGTGCGTGGCAGACAATCCCTGCATGTTGATTAGCGCTCTAAGGAGCGCCAAAAATGCAGGTCGTGCACCAGAACTCCTGCCGAGCAAACATGGAAATGCTCGGTGCTCGCCGATGCTCGGGCGAGTAACGAGTATTACCGAGTACGTTCACTCATCACTATTTATCACCTTTTCACTCACCACTTTTATTGAGCTTACTTGTACAGTGTCCTTTTTTAGGACATGATAAGTTTAGTGATGAGCGAGCACTAAAATCCTTGGGTGCTTGTTGCTCGTGTCGAGCAAATTGGAATACTCGGGTACTCGACCCGAGCAACGAGCCCAATGTAAGTCTATGGGAAAACTGAACATTTTTGCCGCGATCCTCCCCCAAGGGTCCTTTTAGGGTCTAAAAATGTTTGAAGTCGATGGGAACAGTGCTCAAATGACATGGGAACATCATTGGGAATACCCCTGGAAGCATTTCTGACTCCTAGGTCACTGCTGTGACCAATGTTGTCAGAGTGTGACGCCACCAAAGAAAAGGTGGCACTTCTGCATAGACAATGATGTCGTCCAGATAAATGAGGGTGGCTTCAAAGTTCAGGTCTCCATCAGCCGCTGAAAGGTTCCAGGCACATTGGTAAGACCGAAGGGCATCCGGTTGAATTCAAACAATCCCATAGGTACTATGAGCGCTGTCTTCGGCTGGTCTTGCTCAGCCATGGGCACTTGCCAGTATCCACTGGCCAGATCTAATAACGAGAAGTACTTAGCTTTTCCCAGGGCAGACAACGACTCCTCAATTCTCAGTAGAAGGTAAGAGTCCTGAACTGTACAAGCATTTAATCGCCGGTAGTCCACACAAAAACACAGGGTTCCATCCTTTTTTAAAACTAGAACGATAGGGGCTGCCCATGGGCTCTGGCTTTCCCGTATGACCCCACTCTGCAGCATTTGTGCCAACATTTCTTTCACATCCTTGTACGTTTGCGGCGGGATCTGATGATAGCATTTCCTGTGGGGATCTTGTGAGTTATAACCGTGGTGCACTCAAAATCATCGTCATGATGGGCAAAGATATCTTGGTAACGCCCCAGCATAGCTTCTACCTGTTGCAACTGTTGTGACGAGAGTCCCGTCAGTTCAGCCGGCATCTGTTCCAGAATCCGGCTCCCTTCTCTCATGGTGCTGGGCAAAGACTCTAAAGACATGGTGATGGCTACAGTACAGGGATCTCCTTGCTTCTCCGCTAACTGAACGGCCTCTGGTTGCGTCAATTTTTCCGGCATTCCCAGTACTTGCACCATTTTACTCTTGAGGAGAACGTGAGATCATCCTCCCCTAGATTAACAAACCGCACCACTACATTACCATCGCGGATGTAGGCCAGTGTCCAAGCAATGATGAGTCTGGAAGGCAATTGATCTATTAGGGCAGGCTCTATCTGGACTTCCACTCCTTTGAGGAGTGTACATGCTGGCACCGGCAGCATGAGTACAGACTGGCCAGGCGGTAAAACAAGTTTAGCAGCGGCCGTAATGACCACCTTCCCAGGACTTTTCCTTCCTTCTCTCGACGTGTCTTGAGCCTGGGCTACCCGTAACAGTTGCTGGAACACCTTTCTTTGGGGGTGTGCTGGGGCTCCATCGATTGAGAAAGGTATCTGGTGACTCGTTGACTAGGATTGTCCAAGTTGCTTCAGCACATTCATCCCTAGTGTCACTGTGGGGCCATTGCAGGAGTCTCCGGCAGTCAGCACTGCTCCTTTTTGGCCCACAGCTTTGCCACACATAGTAATCTGCATTCAAACCACCCCTGCGACTGAGATGGGTAACTGGTTAGCCACTGTCAACCTAATAACTGGGCTCCAATCAAGCCGTATTGCTCCAGAAAAATGTCGTTTGAAATAAGTCTCTGGTATGGTAGTCACTTGGGAATCGGTATCAACTAGGCAGCGGACGGCACAGCCATCCATTTCAGCCCATACGAGGGGACACAGGAAAACCAAACTTGCGGGACTTCCTTCTCTCCTTCTTGGCAGCTCAGGCTTCGGGCAGCGTCCACCAGCCACAGAGCCCACTAGTTTAACGGCCAACGGATCAGTGGTCTACCTCGTCTTGCACATCCTCGGGCATAATGTCCAGTGTCTCTGCACCTAAAACAAATTGGGGGTCTCTCTGCTCAGGATTGCCCCATTTCCTGATGGGGCTCAGGGCCAGTTCTGTCTCCAGAAGAGTTTGGCACCTCCAGGGGCTTCTTCTCAAGCCAGAACACTCTTCTCGCATGTCCTGGATTTCGTTCCGGATTTCTCTAACCCAACCTGGTTCAGCTGCTGGTGGAATAGATACCTCCCCCCTCCAGACCTTCCCTGTCGAGGCTTCCATCCCCTGCTCTTGCTCATGCACTCGCGCTTCCTCCCCAACTTCTAGAAAAGACATACGCGGATTGACCCGCAAGCGCTCCCACAGGGCCTGTTTAAGCAGCGGATCCCTGAGACCTGCCACTAGTTGGTCTCTCAAAATTACATCAGGGGGCCCCACAACCACATCATTCCGCTTAGCAATCGCAGCGTGAATCTCCTGCAGCATGTTCATATATTGGGTCACAGACTCCCCCTCCCTTTGGACACGGCCAAACAAGCGCATCTGCAATTCACCGACATCCGTGGGGTCCCCATGCATCTGTAACACTTTGGTGAAAGTGTCCCGTTCGTGTGGGGGAAGGAACGTGACAGAGCATCTAGCTTCCCCTTCCCATCACAGCAATCTCTGCCTGCATCGCTGGGTTCATAGGGTGCATCCTTAGCATGCCTTTAACCCGCTCAGGCCAGTCCCATAACAGTGAAATGCTCCCTGTAAACTTTGGGAGATTGCTGAGCATGGACCACAGCGGTATGCTGGCCCTTGGAGCACACACGGCCACTTGGTCTGCCACCTATGTGCCTGTGGACTGCATCCTGCCGACTATGCCAAGTGTTAGCAGATGAGGGATGCAGTGACAGGCAGGAGGCAGAGCAAGGATTAACAAAATGTAAAAAAACAGCAGAAAAAAGGCAGCACTGCTTAACTGCCCATGTCTTTGAACAAATGCACTACAGGGTGCAGCCAGCCCATATAGCAAGATGTTGGCAACACAGGTGCAAAATACTAAATAGACAGCCACTCACCACTTACCCATTCATGAAGGGGGTGACTGCTTAGCATCCATTTGCACAATAAATCCTGTATAGGGTGCTGTTCACATAAAGATAATGCATAGTGTCTGGTTATCAGCCTATTAGTCATGCCCCTACTATTCAATTAGGCGGGCTGGCCAGCACTCTCTCAATGCATCAGAGTGTGTGAACACCCTTGTGTACAAGACCAAACGTGATGGGCTTGGCTGCACCCTGAAAAATATAGAGCACAAAATACTTAAACAGTGAGGTAATGGCCTTGCTCCCTATGATCTATGTTCAGTCTCAAACAGACCTGGAATACATGGCGCTCCTGTTCTGCTGCTTGCAAAACCAATACTGAGACACCTGTTATGATTTGGTAGCTGAGGAGAGCAGGCAAAAAAGGCAATACACCAGAGAGGTTGGAATCTACTGGATTGCAGTACCTGACTAACCACCACAACTAAAGGCAGCCGTGGAGCGTTCCTACGTTGGTCCTAGACGCCTCGTCACAGCCTGAGAGATTAACTACACCTAAAGATAGAAAGAGGAAAGCTATCTGCCCCGGAGCAGATCCCCAAAGAACATAGGAAGCCCCCAAACATGTAATGGCAGTTAGACAAGAGGAAATACAGACACAGACAGAAAGTAGTATGAGCAAACGTTGGGGCCCAATCTGCCTAGACAGAAAAGGATAGGAAGGATACTTACTGCAATCCAAAAAAAACCCCTAAAAAATACCAACGCTACTAATTGCAAAAACACCTGAGATCACACGACCTCTACCACCTAAATTAGTTCTCTGGTGTAACAAAACTAAGCCGCAGCCACTAAAAAAACTGGAAAAGGCAAATGAACAAATAACAGTGGCTCCAGAGGAACTGAGGGGAGCCCAAGCCCCCCGGGGGGGGGGGAACCAGGCTAACCTCACAGAAATGCAGAGAAATATGCAAATGGTAAGCACAAAAACAAAAAACAGAAAATATCTTATCTGAGAGCAGGAGAAGAGGCAAGACTCAGCAAGATTCCAAGTGAACCAGGAAACAACGTTGAGACAAGAACAATTGATCACCGGCAACTATGATGGGAGGGAACCTCCCTTATATCCAGCCAGTCTGTGATTCCTGATTGCCAATCCTCATTGAATGGTTCAGTACTGTTTGTAACCACCAGAGGGAGCTTCTGCTCAGAATTCATTTCTAACACATTCACAACAGTACCCCCCCTTGAGGAGGGTCACCGAACCCTCATTTGTGCAACCAGGTCGGTCAGGATGAGCTCTGTGATACGCACGGATCAGTCTCCTAGCATGGATGTCCGAAGTAAACACCCAAGAATTGTCCTCCTGACCATAACCTTTCCACTTAACCAAATACTGGAGTTTCCGTCTAGAAAAACGAGAATCCAATATTTTCTCAACCACATACTCCAGATTGCCCTCAACCAAAACAGGGTCAGGAGGCGCAGCCATAGGAACCACTGGCTCAACAAACCTCTTCAATAAGGACTTGTGGAACACGTTATGGATCTTAAATGTCCCTGGAAGAAGGAAACAGGATTAAGAATCTCCATGATCTTATAAGGTCCAATGAACCTGGGCTTAAACTTAGGAGATGCAACTCTCATAGGGATATTTCTTGAGGACAACCAGACCAAGTCCCCCACTTCAAACCGAGGACCATCAGTCCTATGCCGGTTGGCAAACAGCTGGGCCCTCTCCTGAGAGAGGGACAACCTCTCCACTACCTGGTCCCAAATCTGCTGCATACGCTCCACAACAGAGTCAACACCTGGACAGACAGAAGCCTCCGTCTGTCCCGAAGAAAATCGAGGGTGAAACCCAAAATTGCAGAAAAATGGAGACATCAAAGTGGCAGAGCTAGCCCTATTATTAAGAGCAAACTCAGCCAAAGGCAAAAAAGAGACCCAGTCATCTTGATCAGCAGACACAAAGCATCTCAGATAAGTCTCTAATGTCTGGTTTGTTCTCTCAGTTTGTCTATTGGTCTGAGGACGAAAAGCCGAGGAGAAAGACAATTGAACACCAAGTTTAGAACAAAAAGTCCTCCAAAATCTGGAAACAAACTGGACTCCTCTGTCAGACACAATGTTCTCAGGAATGCCGTGTAACCGAACCACGTGCTGAAGGAACAAAGGCACCAATTCGGAGGAGGAAGGCAACTTAGGTAATGGCACAAGATGTATCATTTTGGAAAACCTATCACAAATCACCCAGATAATGGTCATTCTCTGAGAAACAGGGAGGTTGGAAATAAAATCCATAGAGATATGGGTCCATGGTCTCTTGGGCACAGGCAATGGCATCAACAAACCACTAGAGCGAGAGCAAGGCTTGGAGCGAGAGCAAGTCCCGCAGGACTGCACAAATTCCCTGACGTCACGAGACAAAGTAGGCCACCAAAAGGACCGACTAACCAAGTCTCTGGTACCAAAAATTCCGGGATGACCAGCCAACGCGGAACAATGAATCTCAGACATCACACTTTTTTCACTGGTCTGGGACAAACAATTTCCCAATAGGGCAGCGCTCGGGTTTATCCTCCTGACACCCTTCCAGAGCCAATCTCAAATTGGGCGAGATGGCGGAAAGAACTACACCCTCTTTCAAAATAACAGCAGGATCAGATAACTCAGGAGAGTCCGCAAGGAAACTCCTCGAGAGGGCATCCGCCTTAACATTCTTAGTGCCAGGAAGAAAGGAAACCACAAAATTAAAACGTGTGAAAAACAAGGCCCACCTGGCCTGTCTAGGATTAAGTCGCTTGGCTGATTCCAGATAAACCAGATTCTTATGGTCCGTGAGGACCACCACCTGATGTTTGGCTCCCTCCAGCCAATGTCTCCACTCTTCAAAAGCCCACTTCATGGCCAATAACTCCTGATTACCCACGTCATAATTACGTTCAGTTGGAGAAATCTTTCGAGAGAAAAAGGCACAAGGGTTACTTTTAGAGGTCTCAGGATCTCTTTGGGACAAAACGGCACCTGCCCCAATTTCAGAGGCATCAACCTCCACCTGAAATGGCAGAGAAACATCAGGCTGCCGTAGAACAGGAGCAGAAGTGAATCTCTGCTTAAGTTCCTGAAACGCAGAGACTGCCTCAGGAGGTCAATTCACCACATCAGAACCCTTTTTGGTCAAATCAGTCAATGGTTTAACAATAACAGAGAAATTACCAATAAATTTACGATAAAAATTGGCAAAAACCCAAGAATCTCTGAAGAGCCTTTAATGAAGTAGGTTGGACCCAATCACAGATGGCCTGAACCTTGACCGGGTCCATTTCAATAACAGATGGGGACAAAATGAATCCCAGAAATGAGATCCTCTGTACGCCAAAAAGACACTTTGATCCCTTCACATAAAGAGCATTTTCTCTCAAAATCTGGAACACAGTCCGAACATGTTTCACATGAGAGTCCCAGTCATTGGAAAAAATCAAGATATCATCCAAATAAACATGAACCATCCTTTTTGGCCACAAAGAAAAACCGGCACCGAAGGGTGAAGAGGATGGTCTGATATGACTAGTGTTGAGCATTCCGATACCGCAAGTATCGGGTATCGGCCGATATTCGCTGTATCGGAATTCCGATACTTAGTTCCGATATTTTCCATATATTGTATACCGGAATCGGAAGTTCCCATAATTCTTTGAGAGGCAATGTGATTTTAGTCAGCCAATGAGGAATCCTAAGAAGTGTGGGCACATCCTGTACTACTGCGGTCATGTTAACTAATGGCATGGCTGTGATTGGATGCTGAAATTATGTCAGAATGCACTATAAAAGGCGCCGCCGCCATTTTAGCGTCACTGTGCTGTGAACTCAGTTAGGGAAAGAACGCTGCTCTGCTGACTCTGAGGGACAGTTAGAGATTGCGATTTAGTGTACTGTGCTTTAGGCAGGCTAGTTTACCACCGGCTGTGTAAAGCTTCCTTTTGCCTGCAGTGTTGTTTTAACAGCTCTGCAAGGTGTGTGTGAGTGCAGGTTACGCTGCAGTTTGCTCTGTATGCAACGCTGTCTGTAGGCATCTGCACGTGTCACTGACAGACTCGTTTTTTTTTCTTCAGTATAATTCTTGCTGCTCCATGCAATTGAAATAATAGTGTGACGTGCTTCCATCCGTATACAATACCTTGGTTGCAAACACTATAGAAGTCCACAAAGGAGCCTTTCACAGCAAGTGAACAGTTGTGTTTCAGTGTTCACTGCAGTCTGTGATTTTTTTTTGAGTGCAGATCACGCTCCAGTTACTTCAACTAATGCTGCGTGTACTCTGCTGAGCGTCTGTCACTGGCTCATCCTTGTAATTTTTCAAATATTGCTGCTGCTTTCTTCTATTTAAAATTTACACAAATCTATTAGTGTGACGCTCTTCCATCAAAATACAATACATTGCTTGCAAACATAATAGAAGTCCACAAAAAGGCCTTTCACAGCAAGTGAACAGTTGTGTTTCAGTGTTCACTCTAGTCTGAGGTTTAATTTTTTTGTAGGAGTGTAGATCCCGCTCCACTTACTTCAACCACCGCAG
>JARQOD010012644.1:0-18796 GCA_033576555.1 Oophaga sylvatica | reverse complement strand
AAACTGGAAAGAAGGATTCAGACCAGAACAATTGATCACCGGCAACCCTGATGGGAAAATGACTCCCTTATATAAGACCAGTCAGTAACACCTGATTCCCAGTCCTCACAATCCTCACTAGTACCGCTTGTAACCACCAGAGGGAGCCTCTGCTCAGAACTCATCTCAAACCCATTCACAACAGTACCCCCCCCTTGAGGAGGGTCACCGAACCCTCATTTGAGCAACCAGGTCGGTCAGGATGAGTTCTATGATACGCACGGATAAGTCTCCTAGCATGGATGTCCGAAGCAAACACCCAAGAATTGTCTTCCTGACCATAACCTCTCCATTTAACCAAATACTGGAGTCTTCGTCTAGAAAAACGAGAATCCAATATTTTCTCAACCACATACTCCAGATTGCCCTCAACCAAAACAGGGTCAGGAGGCACAGCAGCAGGAACCACTGGCTCAACAAACCTCTTCAACAAGGACTTGTGGAACACGTTATGGATCTTAAATGTCCCTGGAAGAAGCAAACGAAAAGAAACAGGATTAATAATCTCCATGATCTTATAAGGTCCAATGAACCTAGGCTTAAATTTAGGAGATGCTACTCTCATAGGAATATTCTTTGAGGACAACCAGACCAAGTCCCCCACTTTAAACCGAGGACCATCAGTCCTATGCCGGTTAGCAAACCGCTGGGCCTTCTCCTGAGAGAGGGACAACCTCTCCACTACCTGGTCCCAAATCTGCTGCATACGCTCAACAACAGAGTCAACACCTGGACAGACAGAAGCCTCCGTCTGTCCTGAAGAAAATCGAGGGTGAAACCCAGAATTACAGAAAAACGGAGACATCAAAGTGGCAGAGCTAGCCCTATTATTAAGAGCAAACTCAGCCAAAGGCAAAAAAGAGACCCAGTCATCCTGATCAGCAGACACAAAGCATCTTAGATAAGTCTCCAATGTCTGGTTTGTTCTCTCAGTTTGACCATTGGTCTGAGGATGAAATGCCGAGGAGAAAGACAATTGAACACCCAGTTTAGAACAAAAAGTCCTCCAAAATCTGGAAACAAACTGGACTCCTCTGTCAGACACAATGTTCTCAGGAATGCCGTGTAAACGAACCACCGTGCTGAAGGAACAACGGCACCAATTCAGAGGAGGAAGGCAACTTAGGTAATGGCACAAGATGTATCATTTTGGAAAACCTATCACAAATTACCCAGATGGTGGTCATTCTCTGAGAAACAGGAAGGTCGGAAATGAAATCCATAGAGATATGGGTCCATGGTCTCTTGGGCACAGGCAATGGCATCAACAAACCACTAGAGCGAGAGCAAGGCTTGGAGCGAGAGCAAGTCCCGCAGGACTGCACAAATTCCCTGACATCGCGAGACAAGGTAGACCACCAAAAGGACCGACTAACCAAGTCTCTGGTACCAAAAATTCCGGGATGCCCAGCCAATGCGGAACAATGAATCTCAGACATCACACTCTTTTTCCATTGGTCCGGGACAAACAATTTTCCAACAGGGCAACGCTCGGGCCTATCCTCCTGACACCCCTCCAGAGCAAGTCTCAAATTGGGCGAGATGGCGGAAAGAACTACATCCTCCTTCAAAATAACAGAGGGATCAGATAGCTCAGGAGAGTCCGCAAGGAAACTCCTCGAGAGGGCATCCGCCTTAACATTCTTAGTGCCAGGAAGAAAGGAAACCACAAAATTAAAACGTGTGAAAAACAAGGCCCACCTGGCCTGTCTAGGATTGAGTCGCTTGGCAGATTCCAGATAGACCAGATTCTTATGGTCCGTAAGGACCACCACCTGATGTTTGGCTCCCTCCAGCCAATGTCTCCACTCTTCAAAAGCCCACTTCATGGCCAATAACTCCCGATTACCCACGTCATAATTACGTTCAGTAGGAGAAAATTTTCGAGAGAAAAAGGCACAAGGGTTACTTTTAGAGGTCTCTGGATCTTTTTGGGACAAAACGGCACCTGCCCCAATTTCAGAGGCATCAACCTCCACCTGAAATGGCAGAGAAACATCAGGCTGCCGTAGAACAGGAGCAGAAGTGAATCTCTGCTTAAGTTCCTGAAACGCAGAGACTGCCTCAGGAGGCCAATTCACCACATCAGAACCCTTTCTGGTCAAATCAGTTAATGGTTTAACAATAACCGAGAAATTACCAATAAATTTACGATAAAAATTGGCAAAACCCAAAAATCTCTGAAGAGCCTTTAATGAAGTAGGTTGGACCCAATCACAGATGGCCTGAACCTTGACCGGGTCCATTTCAATAACAGATGGGGACAAAATGAATCCCAGAAATGAGATCTTCTGTACGCCAAAAAGACACTTTGATCCCTTCACATACAGAGCATTCTCTCTCAAAATCTGGAATACAGTTCGAACATGTTTCACATGAGAGTCCCAGTCATTAGAAAAAATCAAGATATCATCCAAATAAACAATCAGAAACTTGTCCACAAAATCCCTGAAAATGTCATTCATGAAGGACTGGAAGACGGAAGGAGCATTAGTGAGCCCAAAGGGCATCACAAGGTACTCAAAATGCCCTTCAGGGGTGTTAAATGCCGTCTTCCATTCATCCCCGTGCTTAATGCGAATAAGGTTATACGACCCCCTGAGGTCAAGCTTGGTAAACCAAGTAGCGTTTTTCACCCTGGAAAACAGGTCAGAAATCAAGGGTAACGGGTATTGATATTTCACAGTAATATTGTTCAAGAGACGATAATCAATACACGGCCTTAATGAACCATCTTTTTTGGCCACAAAGAAAAAACCGGCACCTAAGGGTGAAGAGGATGGTCTGATATGACCCTTCTCCAATGATTCCTTGATATAAGACCGCATAGCGTCATGTTCAGGTACAGACAAGTTAAAAAGGCGACCTTTAGGGAATTTACTACCTGGCACTAATTCAATAGCGCAGTCATAGCTCCTATGGGGAGGTAAGGATGCAGATTTACTTTCGCTAAACACATCAGAAAAATCAAACAAAAAGTCAGGAACATCCTCAGCCTGGGGGGAAGCAGAAAAAACAGGAGTGTTGGTATTAACACATTGGCAGCCCCAACTGGTTACAGACACAGATTTCCAATCCAAAACAGGATTATGAGACTGTAACCAAGGGAAACCCAGCACTATAATGTCATGCAGATTATATAGAACCAAAAATTTGCAGCACTCCTGGTGATCAGGTTCAACCCTCATTATCACCTGAGTAGAAAACTGGGGTTTATTCTCAGCCAAAGGGGTAGAATCGATCCCCAGTAGAGGAATAGACTTCTGTAGGGGTATCAAGGGAAACCCACAACGTTTAGCAAAATCATAATCCATCAGGTTAATAGCTGCTCCAGAATCAACGAAAGCCTGAGCAGAAAATGAGGA
Source organism: Oophaga sylvatica (assembly GCA_033576555.1). Classification (NCBI taxonomy): domain Eukaryota; kingdom Metazoa; phylum Chordata; class Amphibia; order Anura; family Dendrobatidae; genus Oophaga; species Oophaga sylvatica. The sequence continues at coordinate 15,392 of JARQOD010012644.1, read as the reverse complement.
CAGAGAGCATATCAGAGTGACAGTTAATAAAAACTTAGTCTGAACACTACCCAAGACAACTGAGCGTGCAAAATGTCTTCCCCGCTTAGGGCAGACTGAAATAGCATGAGAGGCATCACCACAGTAGAAACATAACAGCAGCTGGCTCACAAGGCAACACCACTCCACGCATACTTCTCCGCTCACGCAAACGTCTGTCAATTTGAATCGCTAATGACATAGAATCATTGAGACCAGAGGGGACAGGGAATCCCACCATAACATCCTTTACATTATCCGACAGACCCTTCCGGAAAAGGGCCGCCAAAGCGTCGTCATTCCATTTGGTCAGGACTGCCCACCTACGGAATCTCTGACAGTATAACTCAGCGTCATCAAGCCCCTGATTTAATGCCAACAAGGCTTTTTCAGCTTGATCAGTGACATTAGGCTCATCGTACAATAACTCCAAAGCCTGAAAAAATGCATCAACATCACTCAAAACAGGATCCCCAGGTATCAGGGAAAAAGCCCAATCCTGAGGATCGCCGCGCAGGAGAGAGATGATAATTTGAACCTGCTGCGCTGCGTTTCCTGAGGACTTAGATTTTAAGGTAAGAAACAATTTACAATTATTTTTGAAATTCTGAAACTTAGCTCGATCCCCTAAAAACAAATCTGGCATGGGGATCCTAGGTTCCACAACAGGCAACCTAGCAAGATATGCAGCAATACTCTGAACCTCAGTGGCAAGCTGATCCACACGGCCAGACAACTGTGCAAACTCCATTGGGAGAAAAGATTCTCCCAGCACCCAGAGATACAGAGGGAAAAAAAAAAAATGCAACAAACAGAAAAATATCTCTGACAACTTTTCTTCCTTCAAAATATTTTTTCCCTTCTGTGAGTACCATACAATTTTTATGGCCGGTGATACTGTTATGTTACGGTAGCTGAGGAGTGCAGGTAAAAAAGGAAATACACCAGAGCAGTTGGAATCTATGAGATTGCAGTACCCTGACTAACCACCACAACTAGAGGCAGCCGTGGAGCGTTCCTACGTTGGTCCTAGATGCCTCGTCACAGCCTGAGAAACTAACTACACCTAAAGATAGAAATAGGAAAGCTATCTGCCCCGGAGCAGAACCCCAAAGATAATAGAAAGCCCCCAAACATGTAATGGCGGTTAGACAAGAGGAAATACTGACACAGAAAGAAAATAGTATGAGCAAACGCTGGGGCCCAAACTATCTAAATAGAAAAGGACAGGAAGGGTACTTACTGCAATCTCAGAAAACCCTGAAAAAACACCAACTCTACTAATTTCAAAATCACCTGAGATCACACGACCTCTTCCACCTAAATTAGTTCTCTGGTGTAACAAAATCAAAACAGCAGCCACTGAAAAAAAACTGGAAAAAGCAAAAGTACAAAACACAGTGGCTGGACTAAACTGAGAGGGCAAAAGCCCCGGAGGGGACCCTGAAGGCCCCCACAGAAGTGCAGGACAAAATGCAAAAATATAGCAAAAACACAAAATAAGAAATTGTCTTATCTGATAGCAGGAGATGCAGACACGACACAGCAGGCTACAAGGGAAACTGGAAAGAAGGATTCAGACCAGAACAATTGATCACCGGCAACCCTGATGGAAAATGACTCCCTTATATAAGACCAGTCAGTAACACCTGATTCCCAGTCCTCACAATCCTCACTAGTACCGCTTGTAACCACCAGAGGGAGCCTCTGCTCAGAACTCATCTCAAACCCATTCACAACATTACCCCCTGAATGAATATGTTCCTCTCCCGGGAAAGGAGAGGAAGTGATTCATGTGTGAAGCTTAATTGATTTCTTCCCACTTTCACTTCCCTGACCTGAAGTGAAAGTGGGAAGCAATCAATTAAGCTTCACACACTCACTTCCTCTCCTGTCGCCGGGAGAGGAACTGATTCATTCAGGGGATTACAGGTGAGCAATAAAATATGGTCCAAAACAGTGTCTTTATTTCATTAAAAGGATTAATAATTAATGTGTGTGTGTTTTTTTTTCATTTCATTCAATAGGATTGATAATTGATAGTTGTCAAATTGACAACTCTCAATTATTAACCTGGCTTAAAGTCACCTTTCAATTGCAAGGTGGCTTTAACCCCTTATTAACCCATTCGCCACCGCTACAGGGCAATGGAAATAGACGGGCAAAGTGCCAGAAAGGGCTAATCTACTTATAGATTTGCCTTTTCTGGGGTGTCTGGGGCAGATGTTAGTAGGCAGGGGGGGCACAAAATAAATGCACCCTCCCTGGCCTATTAATATTTGCCCCCACTCGCTTGCTCTGTCTGTCTGGTGGAGAAAATACAGCGGGAGCCCACGCATTTTTTTCAACGAATTTATACCTTTAATTAACCCCTACATGTGTGAAATTTAACACACATACACTCATGTAATTGTTAGTGAAAACCAGATATCAAACTACATGAAATGACATGGTTAACTGCATGTAAACCATGTGTCATTTCATGTCGGGTGTACAGTTTCACAAAAGCCGGCAATTGAATTAGCAGCTATTATAGTATGTAGAAGTGTATGAACTATAAATATATGTATATTATATATACGATACGATACACTTTATTGATCCCGGGGGGAAATTACAGTATTACAGCAGCAATACAAACAGCAGTACATAAAATATTAGGACACAAATCTTGCACAGGTGTACCAACATTACATAATAAAAGTGTGTAGTTCAGGTGTATATAAGACAATGTTAATTGACATTAGTACACCAGCCATCAGTCATTATTTTCTGCCACCCTTAGGAAATTATTATACATCCCCATAGCAGTAGGTACAAACGATTTCCTGAATTTCTCCTTCTTGCACCTTACTAGGATTAGACGGCTGCTGAATGTGCTCTTCTGATTCAAGAACAGCTCGTATAGTGGGTGTGTATTATTGTTCATTATAGCCCTACACTTCTTCTGAATGCTATCCTCCAATACCTCCTCAAAAGAGTCAAGATGGAGGCCAACAGCTGCGCTTGCCTTCGAGTCATTCCATGTCAAGTGGACCAGTGGTCCCCACTCGACCTTCTCCGATTTTGCTGAAAATTTATAAGGATGTACATGTATGTTTGAAAAGAGGTTCTGTAAATTTTTAGGGCCAGTTCTCAAATACATTGGGCACTGTTGACCTTTCACTGGAGGTTCCACCAAGCCTGCGGCTTCAGCTAAGAGGATTTTGCAAACTTTGGCACATAGCCATTAGAGTTCTATACTGGCTATGATGCTGAAATTTGGCATACTAGCTCAACTTTTGCTGCTAAACACGATAAAATTATTACCGGCTATGACAAAACAATATTTCGGCCGCAATTTTGTGTCAAAGTAGCTTGTAAAACGCGTCGCATAAAATTGATGCCAAACTTTGCCCATATATAACTCAAGGCCAAAAACCAATAGTAACTGGTGCTTTGCCCTGTACACCAAACATCTACATGACTTTGCATTGCTGCAATATCACGGTCAAACCATATGTATTTGTGGAAATATTCACACCCACATATGATGAAAAACTTAAAAAAAAACAAATTTTACCTATTTTTAGGTCAAATTTCTCAAAAAGGGTACCCCTAAAATATATTAATTCTGATATCATTAGAAAGAGCACATTTTTCTCTACAAGGATCATTGGGTTTTTTTTTGGAGTCTCTCAGTTTAAGAAAAGAAAAATGCCACTGAACATGGTGTTATTTATTAATAAGCAATGAATGGTAACTGCACTATTCAAACCCTTGCGTTGGTCCATGGTGGTTATACCACAACCAATTCCCTAAGAATTGGAATTATAATCCTGTTAAGAATTGTAATAATGCTGTCTTTCGAGAATTGGCAGCCCCATCGCCTAGGAGCCTTGGCCGATAGCCGTGCAAGGCCAGCTGCGGGCGGTCTCTTTATCGCAGGTTCCGAAGCCTGAGGGTGGGTGTCTTTGCCTAGGATCCCAAGCCTAATATTGGGTATCTTTTGTTGGTTCTCAAGCCATAATGTTCAGTCTAAGTGGTCTGGAATTGTTGCTGAATTTGCAACATAATCGGTTCAGAGAAGCTGTATTGTCGGCCCATTGCTGTTGCAGCTGGTGCTGGAATTATTGCAATGATTGACTGCTCGGGAATCCAGCATGTATCATTTCTCACAGGCCAGTGAAAGAAGCTAGCTGGTCCATGAGGATGCATAAAATTTATTAATGCATCATGGTCGTCGACTGAAATTTCAGAAATATTTCCAATCCACCAGTTCCTATCGTAAATGCAGGCAATGTATTGTCCTGGCTGGAGGTTTGCAATTGGCACAAAAGGCATTTCTGATCTGACAGATCTATCTACATGGGCAATGAAAGATGATGGGTCATTTGACACCCTTGAAATGCGAATCTTTTTGTTATCAATTGGCATAAACTGGTGATTTTCTCTTGTTACAGCAGTTGTATGTCCATCTTTGAACCTTTCCTCTTGAACTACCCGTATTTCGTCAATTTTTTCTTTTGGAACAAAAAAAAATTTGATTCTATGCAGTTGCTCATTGCAAAAATTGAATAAATCCACCGGGGTCAGTATTTGGTTTTCAGTTGGGCGTTGAAGACTGGTACGAGCTGCCAACCTCTTTGCTGTCCCTCCAATCCCATCACAGGGCGACTTTCCATGACTGGTACCAAAAAAATTCCATTCAGCGTTGATATTGAAATCAGCATTGTGATGGCACAAGTTGAGAAAATTTTTGAAATTTTTGTACTGGGCTGCAGATCCATCGCTGAAGTAGTGGATATGACGAATCCCATAGATGAGAGTCTTGAGATACTCCACAATTACTGTTAAGAAAGTGTGGACTGCAACTGTGTCATGTCGTGAGCAATCACTGATTATGCACAAGCTGATGTTCTGCGCAGCTTCACCATTTAACTCCTTGAAGTAAATTACAAATGGGTGTACTGTAGCTTGACTATTTTCCCAGTGGAAACCTTGAATGGCATCTTGAACAATAAATGAGTAATTTTCAGCAAAGTCCATAAGGAGCACAAGCTCTCCAGGTCTCAGATTTTCCTTCAACGATTTCAAATAGCTACTTTGATGCTTGGCGATGTAGTGATGGCTACAAAGTTTAGAAATTTTCAAAACCAATTCTTCAACGAAATCTTCTATAGTCAGTTGTTTGGTATCACGCATGTCTCGATCAGTGTGAATCCATTGTTTGAACTCAATATCTTCAGGGTCACTGTTGACAAACACATTGACTAGAAATTCTTTTAAAACTTCAGGACCTGGGCATTTATCACAACGGCCAAGCATACAGTCCTTGGATTCAATTCTACAGACCATTTTGCATATGAGCTCTTTGTAGTCATCATTGATTGGGCATGCTGCAAGCATTAGTTTGGTGAATGGTACACACACAAACGGAATGTGTTCCAGCAGATCCAACGGTTACGCACCACTTTGGCCGAAGCTCACAAAACTTGGAAAATCCAATTTCAGGGCCATTTCGATCCCGATAGGCAACAAACATTTCCCTCATATTGCTCAGTAATAGTCGCTTTTGCATCTGCTTTTTTTCTCCTGCTATTCGCACTGATACATAGTCTTTTTTACCAGGGCACATTCGACTGAATTCATCATCCTCAAAAAATGCCTGCACCTTTTTCTTCACTTCCTCAGAAACTTTCTTTCCACACTTGATTCTAGGTAAGGCTAAGATCCCATGTTCACATTTAAGCTTTGGAGCTTGTTTGACCATTCGTTCAGAGACACCGAATTTGTCTGATATAGCCTTAATGGACCAACTTTTAGGTGCCAATGTCAAGATTTGGACCTTTTCTGCCCGACTGGACACCTGCAGCTTTTGCTTCAAATCTGCCAAAAGGTAATTGTAATCCAGACACATTTTGCACTGTGCTGTTTTTGTTTGCCCAATGTCTTTTGGCTCAAGCCCTCCAATTGAAGCAATCTTGCTAGAAAATGCATTTTGTACCTGGCTTATCTTTCTCCTTGCATATCCAAGTGAATCCCGCGGGCTTACCCATGGATATTTCAGAGGAGAAATGCCAATGGATGTTAAGCTTGAATTTAGACTTTCAGGAGAACATTCCATTCCATCTGGATCTGATTCAGAGGAAACTGGATCAGCTGATTTTTTCCTGTTAGCAAATTCTTTTCGACATGATGCACACATCTTCTGGCCAGGCTTCACATCATTCTTTGTAAATTCGTTCAACTGGTCAGCTGCTAACAAATTGATAGCTTGCAAATTCTTTTTGGTGTTATGACCTTTCTTCCCAAAAGGATTGCAACACGATTTTTGCAAATGCTCATATTTGGTCAAGAATAAAGCTTCATGGTGTAAACAGATTTGTGAATGTTCGTCAAAATTTAGTGCCACTCGTCGACGCAGCAATTTCTGTTCATCCAATCCAAAGCTTGTAAACAATTTCAACTCATCCTTGCTATGGGTGAATGTCTTAAGGTGGCACTTCGAGTTGTTCGCAAGGCCGATAGAGCACTGGGCCGATTCTTCATCAATTTCAATCTCCATCGCCAAAAAATAAATAATATATGCATTAAAATGTAACAATACTCAATAACTTTTCATAAACAAAAAGGTTTATAGGTTTTTGATTATAATAGACATTGCTAGCAACAATACAACTCTGTAACATGTGATAAGAATCTGAAAATCAAACACAAAACCAATGCATTACGTGCATAATAACACCATGTTCAGTGGCATTTTTCTTTTCTTAAACTGAGAGACTCCAAAAACAACAACAATGATCCTTGTAGAGAAAAATGTGCTCTTTCTAATGATATCAGAATTAATATATTTTAGGGGTACCCTTTTTGAGAAATTTGACCTAAAAATAGGTAAAATTCGTTTTTTTTTAAGTTTTTCATCATATGTGGGTGTGAATATTTCCACAAATACATATGGTTTGACCGTGATATTGCACAATGCGAAGTCATGTAATGTTTGGTGTACAGGGCAAAGCACCAGTTACTATTGGTTTTTGGTCTTGAGTTATATATGGGCAAAGTTTGGCATAAATTTTATGCGACGCGTTTTACAAGCTACTTTGACACAAAATTGCGGCCGAAATATTGTTTTGTCATAGCCGGTAATAATTTTGTTGTGTTTAGCAGCAAAAGTTGAGCTAGTATGCCAAATTTCAGCATCATAGCCAGTATAGAACTCTAATGGCTATGTGCCAAAGTTTGCAAAATCCTCTTAGCTGAAGCAGCAGGCTTGGTGGAACCTCCAGTGAAAGGTCAACAGTGCCCAATGTATTTGAGATCAGGCCCTAAAAATTTACAGAACCTCTTTTCAAACATACATGTACATCCTTATAAATTTTCAGCAAAATCGGAGAAGGTCGAGTGGGGACGATTTTTAAAACTGGTCCACTTGATGTGGAATGACCCCTTCTTGATGTTTGTTGAGTTTATTAGCGTCAGCTACTCGCACACTACTGCCCCAGCAAATGATAGCAAAAAAGATGGCGCTTGCTACAACGGACTGGTAGAACATCTCCAGCATTTTACTGCACACATTGAACGACCTGAGTTTCCGCAGAAAGTACAGTCTGCTCATTCCCTTCTTGTAAACCTTTTCTGTATGACACCTCCAATCGAGTTTACTGTCAAGGTGAACCCCCAAATATTTGTAGCTCTCAACAATCTCAACCTCCTGGCCAGCAATGGTGATCGGTAAGTAATCCTCCTTTTTCCTTCTATAACTCACCACCATCTCCTTGGTTTTCTTTACATTTAGTTCTAGACAGTTAGTCTGACACCAATCCACAAAGTCAGAAACCACACAATGTCACAATGACATGTATATATATATATATATATATATATTGTGAGACAGTGAAGGAATATGTGGTGAATGAGGTGTATATTTCACCTAAGTACCTTGCTGATTGGTATGAGCGAAATGTGTGGCTTTGTAAACCTGGTGGTAAAGAAAGGTCACTACACCTGCCATTCAGTACACGCTTGCAGCTCAGACCTGAATCCACTCAGGTGTTGATTAGGAAGCCAGAAGTAGGTGCTTGGGAGCACAGTCAGGGAGCTCATTCAGTCTGGACAAGGGGTCCAGGCACAGAAGGTGTCTCCAAGAGTGTGGGAGCTGCCTTAGCCCGGACACAGGGAGGTGTCCCGGCACAAAAAAGCAGTCTCTAAGGCTAAGTTCACACGTTGCGGAATTGCCGCGGAAATTTCCGCGGCAATCCCGCACTTCTCCCGCAGGAAATACGCACGTTTTTTTTATGCTGATTCCCGCCAGAATAATAGCGTTTTGCAAGCGTAATTAGCTTGCAGAATGCTAGCGTTTTCCTAGCGATCTGTAGCATCGCTTGGAAAACTGATTGACAGGTTGGTCACACGAGTCACACATAGTGTTTGACACGTGTGACCAACTTTTTACTATTGATGCCGCCTATGCCGCATCAATAGTAAAAAGATCTAATGTAAAAATAATAAAAAAAATAATAAATAATGATATTCTCACCTTCCGGCGGCCCCCGCAGCCTTCCCGCCTCTCAGCGACGCTCCCGGCAACTCGCGGTCCCAAGGATGCATTGCGACAAATCACACCGATGACGTGCATCTCGCGAGACCGCTATGCCATCTGGGTGATTCTCGCAAAGGACTCTTGGGACCGGAAGTTGCCGGGAGCGTCGCTGAAGGCGGGAAGGCTGCGGGGGCCGCGGGAAGGCTGCAGGGGGCCGCCGGAAGGTGAGAATATCATTATTTTTTATTTTAATTATTGTTTTACCAGGGATATGGTACCCAGGGCCTGGAGGAGAGTCTCCTCTGCTCCAGACCCTGGGTACCATCCGCACATGAACCGCTTACATTGCGCATAGTGGGCATAGCCACATGCGGAAAGTAAGCGGTTCAATGCATTCCTATGGCGGCGGAATCACCGCGGTTACGCTAAATTAATGAACATGTTGCTTTTTTTTCCGCTAAGCGTTTTTTTCGCGGAAAAAAACGCAACATGTGTACAAAACATGCGGAATCAATTAAAACGTATAGAATGCTTAATGCTTGCGTTTTGTTCGCGGTTTAACCGCGGAAAATAGCGGAAAAAACCGCGAAAAAAACGCAATTATTCCTGATCGTGTGCACTTAGCCTAAGAGTGTGAGCTATCTCAGTCTGGGTGCAGGAAGTACCCCGGACACAGGAGTAGTCGCAGTGAGAATCCGTGCGAATAGCGACTGAATAGGAGGTGACCTCTCTCAAGTCTGGACATTGGAGTTGCCTTCAGACATAAAGAGGAGTGTCTGTGAAACTCCATACTGGTAACATATATCATATGTGTTGTTTTGGGCACAGACTGGTAGAGTCTGGGTCCCGGATAGAGAGGGCCATCTATCTAAGTGTAATTAGAGGCTAGACAAGCCCAGGTTTTCTGTTTATGCTTTGTTTTTATCTGTGTGCTGTGGACTTTAATAAAACTGGTTGCGGCCAGTTTTCACCAAACTGCTGTCTGAATGAACTGTTTCCGTGCCATTCTGTCTACCCAGACAGCGATCCTAGAGCTAAACCCCCGGAAAGGCTACAATTGGCGGAGAATGCTGGGGCAGCGCAGTGCCTGATACAGTTAGTGCTGGAGTGTGTATGCAGCACAGTGGCGAGAGACAGCATTAAAGGTGAAGTCTATTGAAATAGCAGCAGAAAAAAAAAAAAAAGTGTGTCAGCAGAAACGTCTGTTTGGAGCAGTCTTGGAGAGACAGTGGCCCTGATAGGGTCTGCAGAAAGAAAATGTATGCACAGCAAAGCTGAACTTGTTGTGAAAATGACTGTGGAATGTGCAGCAGCAAAAGAAAAGTTTGTGGAGCAGTCTAAAGAGACAGTAGCCCTAATAGACTTTGCAAAGGAAAAAAAAAAAAAAAAAAAGTGTTTGCACAGCAAGGCTGAATTTTTCTGTGGAAAAAAAAAAAAAAAAAAAAAGCTGTGTAGTGTGTATGTCTTGAGTGAAGACTACAGTTGTGAAGACAGAGAAGTCTGACAGCATGGATGACAGCATGGAGGCGCTGTTTGAACAAATGGCGCAAGTTAATGTGCAACATAAGACTGCTGTGATTGAGACAGATGAGTCCGGCAGTATGGAGGAGCTCATTGAGTACCTGGTGCAGGCCCAGCGAAGCATGCAGCAGAGCATGGAGCAGCAGCGCCTGCAGCACCAGCAGCGCATGCAGCAGGCCCAGCAGCAATTCCTGCAGCAGCAGGAGAATAACCGGTTATTTGTTGAGCAGATGACAGCACCAAAAAAGGATTTCGGTGCCGCGTCCCGAAGTTATGTTGTGAAGGCACCGGCGTTGTCCGCTATAAAGAAGGCGGTAAGACGGTCCTTGAGAAAAATGACACCTCGTGATGATGTGGAGGTATATCTTACTAGGTTTGAGAGACTGGCAGAGAAGGAGAATCTGCCACTATCTGAATGGGCCATGGCGGTCGTACCCTATCTGATTGGGGAACCCCAAAAAGTCTGGGCTGACCTGAGCAAGCAGGACAGCGAAGACTATGCCAAGTTGAAAGCGGCGATTCTTACCCGGCTGGGTGTTACGGTGACAGCCCGTGCCAGGGGAGTTCGTGACTGGAGATACAGTTGGGAGTCTGCAGTCAGCAGGCCTGATTATGGAGTTGAAAAGGTGATAGTGGACCGCTACACCCAAGCACGTCCTCCTGAGGTACAGCCGTCTGAGAGGTCGTCACTTCGGAGTTCCCGGACGCTGAACTCTCGCGGTAAGAGCGTTCCAGCTGTTGGGGACATGGGGTATGCTGATAAGCGGGTTCAGGCCCGAGGGGACATGTGGGTGGGAGAGTGTGATGGACAGTGTTGGAGCTGGCGTGAAATTGCAGCCAACTGTCCAATAGAGGGGAGCCTATGTGTTGTGATGTTGGCAGATCCCTCTCTCCCTGCGCAGAGCCTGTGTGTGTGTCCACCTCAGCCGAAGAGACTGGACCACAGGGGTCCCCGGTGGTTGTAAGTGACTGCCCAGCACAGGCCCTCTTGGACTCAGAGAGTCCAGTGACTTCCGTATGTGACAGCCTGAGTGATAGGGACTTCATCCCTGATAAGCACCTGAGTGTGGTGTACATCCATGAAGACACCAAAGTCTACCCAGAGACTGCCGTGGACTTGGTCCCCAAACTCGGGGAGGTTTCATATGAAGTGGGGGAAGTGAAGACCCTGGTGCACCCCGTTATATTGGGTAATGACTTTCCCCGGTCTAAGGATCTCTGGGGAAAAATGTTTCTGATGGACAGTGTGATGAAGCTCCTACTGAGGGTGCGCAGTCCCGAGGGGCGGAACACAATGCTAGTGGGCCGTTAAACTTATGTGATAATGATGATGACCATGATAATATTGATAATGATAATGATGATCATGATAATGATGATGACCATGATGAGGATGCTGATATTGATAATGATGATAATGCTAATCATAATAGTGATGATACTGATGATGACCGTGATAAAGATGACATTTCTTTGCAGGTGATGTTGGGAGACGAGGATGGTGGTTCTCGGGAACCGAGTGTCCCTGACCTGCCTGGCTCCTGTGACAATTTTGGGAGTGAGCCGGTGCGAGACCCCACTCTTAAAACGGCACAGGAAAATGTAATTGTTCTGAATGAGGTTCCCCAAGAGCCTGGCTCTGAGGAGAGGTTTCCTCATGCTGCCATGAACAATAACCTATTGTATAGGGACACTGAAGTCCAGGGAGAGGTCGTAAGTCAGCTCCTGGTATCTGAGCTATATGGAAGTATAGTGCTGGGGTTATCACATAGTCACATACTTGAGGGACCACCTGAGGGAAACCAGGGACCAGATGGTGAAGTTAATGTTGTGGATGACATGTTAACTAAGGTTCCAGATCAAGATGTGAATGAGAATGAATTGTATAACCCTGACAGTGAGCCGGATGTGAATGAAAATGAAGTGTCTAACCCTGGAAGTGAGCCAGATGTGGCTGAGAAAAGGGGGTCAGACAGGGATAGTGGTGGTGATAGTGAGTCATCTGATGACAATAAAGCAACCAGTGCAAGTGAGGAAGGCATGGTAGCAGAGGAGATTGAGAGTCCTGAGAGGAAGGCTGAGGCTGACCTTGCAGTCGGACGGAGGATGGCATCTGAAGATGTTGTACCGTTGGCCGGTTCCCTGGCGAAGACTAAGGTGAAAGACCGGACTCTGAAACTGAACACAGCACAAGTGGATGCTGTTGAAAATGAGAAGTTATCAATGTATGGTGTGGATCTGCATCAGGCCAAGGACTCGGAAGGTGATGCTGCAGAGGTGGAGAAAGCCATGGAAGTGGTGGACACCAGGCCAGGTGCCTCACCAGAGGCTGATGTCTCAAGTGAAGCTGTGAGGAACAAGACTGAAGATGTGGGGAATGACTCTGCCCCGGAATATGTTTCTGCCGGAGACAGCGGCGTGGACGGTGTACTGTCCGGATCCGTGGCTGCGACTCGCGAAGCTCGGGCCGGAAGTTCGGCGCCCGGTGCGCCATCGGAGTTCCCGAGCGACCCAAAGGATCTGGATAAATCCCAAGATGAGATTTTGAGACCTCGGGTTGGCCTTGGTGAGCTCAGGCGCATTTTCATGGAGTCTACACTTGAACCACGTCCCAGTGAGTGGGAGGGGCGATGTGTCGCTCCGTTGCCGCTGCAGATACACGGGAGCTCAGATGGGATGCAGAACGTGGTGGAAAAGAAGACTGATGGTAGGGCTTCTGAGCATGTCCTACCAGAAGAGCCTGAAGAAAGGGCCGAAGACGTAAAGGACGTCCAACAACTACAGGAGAAGATGCGTAGCCATGAGGATCTCCTGGAGAAAGAAGTAAGAGCTCTGAGTCTTATGCAAAGTGAGCCTGTACCAGAAGAGGATAAATTATGTGTACCGACCAAGAAAAACGATCAGCTCCCTCTACAGTGCCAATCGTTTGAACAGTGTGGCTCGGAATGGTCAGAGACCATGACAGAGGCGCTTGGTTCTGTGAGGTAGAATTTATGAATCAACTGATATTTAAGAAAGTAGATGTGCTAAAGAAAGTTCAGGGGGAATTAGAGAAAACCCCTATACCTCCTGTGACAGTGGGTGACACAGGGTCAGTGCCCCAAAAACAGGAGGTACGAAAGTTTCTGAGGAAGAATCAGCAGAGCTGTTCTGACGTGCCTGGTCGTACTTATCTGGTGAGCCACTATACCGAGACTGAGGCTGGCACTAAAGTCAAGATGAAACCGTGCAGGATACCCGAGGCCGCGAGGAGTATAGGCCTGGGAGGGTACAGGGTAGTGCGGATGCTTCAGATGAAGAGAAAACTGATGTTGGCTATGACAGTGGTGAGGATGAAGCTGATGAGGGCCATGACTGGTCCAGAGTTCACTGTCTCTGTTGGATTGTTGACCAGCCCTCCGGTCTGGATGACCAGCCCTCCGGTCTGGAGAAGAGGGAGGGGATATGTGAGACAGTGAAGGAATATGTGGTGAATGAGTGTATATTTCACCTAAGTACCTTGCTGACTGGTATGAGCGAAATGTGTGGCTTTGTAAACCTGGTGGTAAAGAAAGGTCACTACACCTGCCATTCAGTACACGCTTGCAGCTCAGACCTGAATCCACTCAGGTGTTGATTAGGAAGCCAGAAGTAGGTGCTTGGGAGCACAGTCAGGGAGCTCATTCAGTCTGGACAAGGGGTCCAGGCACAGAAGGTGTCTCCAAGAGTGTGGGAGCTGCCTTAGCCCGGACACAGGGAGGTGTCCCGGCACAAAAAAGCAGTCTCTAAGAGTGTGAGCTATCTCAGTCTGGGTGCAGGAAGTACCCGGACACAGGAGTAGTCGCAGTGAGAATCCGTGCGAATAGCGACTGAATAGGAGGTGACCTCTCTCAAGTCTGGACATTGGAGTTGCCTTCAGACATAAAGAGGAGTGTCTGTGAAACTCCATACTGGTAACATATATCATATGTGTTGTTTTGGGCACAGACTGGTAGAGTCTGGGTCCCGGATAGAGAGGGCCATCTATCTAAGTGTAATTAGAGGCTAGACAAGCCCAGGTTTTCTGTTTATGCTTTGTTTTTATCTGTGTGCTGTGGACTTTAATAAAACTGGTTGCGGCCAGTTTTCACCAAACTGCTGTCTGAATGAACTGTTTCCGTGCCATTCTGTCTACCCAGACAGCGATCCTAGAGCTAAACCCCCGGAAAGGCTACAATATGTATTCTGTGTATATATCTATTCTTTACATTCTTTATTAAAGCTGTCAGTGTGCTTTTACAGTATAGCCGGGGATGAATTGCCGGCTTTTCTAAAGGACACCGGTGCGATTTAATCGCAAGTCACACGTGCGGTCCGTTTGTAATCCGATTTTTCAGCGCTCCCATTGACTTGCATTGGCGATAGTCGACCCACAATCGGTGACAATCGCAGCATGCTGCGATTGCACTCGGACGTTTAAAACGGACCACAAGAAATCTGATACTGGGAGCTGCTCCATAGATTAACATAGGTCCGACTGCAATGCGATATTTCATCGCATTGCAGTCGTCCGATTTTGTCGCCAGTGTGACTCCGGCCTAACAGCAATTTCCATTGTCTCTCTACCATTGCTAAGGCACTGTCACACTTAGCGATCGCACCAGCGATCACGACAACGACACGACCTGGCGAGATCGCTGGTGCGATCGCTATGTGACAACTCATCAGCGATCTGTATAACGACCTCTGCAGTCGTTGGGAAAACCTAGTCCCAACTGCGACGCTGGTGAAGTCGTTCATAAAGGGTGTCACACTCAGCGATTCAGGCTCACCAGCGGGACACCAAAGACCAAAAAACGGCTCAGAACGTTCATAAGCGATCAACGACATCTCAGCAGGGGCCACATCGCTGCTACATGTCACACACAGCTGCGTCGCTAACGAGATCGCTACTGCGTCATAAAATCGGTGACACATTAGCGATCTCGTTTAGTGTGACAGTACCTTTAAGCACATGCTGGGAGTTGCGCTTCGTGTGTTATAACTGTATATGCTGGATGCTATCCTGATATTATAGTTGTACAATTCTTGGTGTGCTGCTGGTGGTTCTCATGCAGTATTCACATACAGATAGTGGTTCTGGTAATGCATCTATGTAGAATTTTATTGTGCTTTGCTTATATAGCGCCATCATATTCCACAGCGCTTTACAGACGTTATAATCTCTGTCCACAATTTGGCTCACAATTAAAATTCCCTATCAGTATGTCTTTGGAAGGTGGTAGGTAACTGGAGAACCCAGAGGAAACCCACACAAACATGTGGAGAACATAAAAAATAATTCAAGATGTTACCATTGATAAATTTTGAA
>JARQOD010012643.1:0-18801 GCA_033576555.1 Oophaga sylvatica | reverse complement strand
AAAAACCACTGCATCCACTATTACATCGTGTGTCCAGTTCAACATGAAAAATATGGTGAAAGATCCAAAAACTTAATAAATGCTGTTTTGAACACACTGAGGTGTGAAATTTTTAAAATTAAGACATTTATATGCGATATAAAGCCCTAATGAAATCATTTGTAAATTGATCTCTAGGAAAATAAATATTTTGTCAATTTTTGTTAAAATTCCTAACTCAAGAACACATATACCTTTTAACATCCTAAAAAATTAAAGAGCGATTACATAATGCTGTCAAAGTAAAGTAAACATATGTTAAATGTTAATTAGGAATACATGAAGGCACATATTGTGAAATCGCCACAAGTTACCACAGAAGAAAAATGCAGACTATTGCAACATCAATAATACAGAATACTCCCTACTAACAAAGAGCACCACTATTGTGCCGTCTTTTAAAGATACTGTCCACTGTGAAGTCATAATAGAGAACACAGGCTATAGAAAAAGGTCTAAGCCTCTGTGATATTATCATCAAATGAATCATAGCTCATAAATACCGTATATACTCGTGTATAAGCCGAGATTTTCAGCCCATTTTTTAGGGCTGAAAGTCCCCCTCTCGGCTTATACGCGGGTCATATACGGGGGTCGGCGGGGGAGGGGAGCAGGGGTGTCGGATCATACTCACCCCTCTGCCAGCGCGGTCTCTGCAGCCCCCCTGCTTCTCCCACGATCTCCGGCTCCTTCCTGCAGCGGTTACATGGCACCGCTCATTAAAGTCATGAATATGCACATATTCATGACTTTAATGAGCGGTACCACGTGACCGCTGTAGGAAGGAAGTGCTGCGGAGACCGCCGGGAGAAGAGAGGCTGCAGATAGTGCGCGCCGGCGGAGGGGTGAGTATAGCGATATTTACCTGTCCTGTTACACTGATGCACGCTGCGTCCTCGTCTGACTCCTCTGGCTGTGAATGATCAGGCAGAGGGTGCGATGACGTCGTTAGTGCGCGCTGCGCCCCCTGCCAGATCATTCACAGCCAGAGGAGTCAGACGAGGACGCAGCGTGCAGCGGTGCAGAGAGGACAGGTAAATATCTCAGGTGCCGGGGTCCTGAGCGAGCGGTGACACCGGCACCTGTCCCCCATAGCGCGCCGGTGTCACCGCCTGCTCAGGACACCGGCACCTGGCCCCCAGCGACGAGAGGTATGTCATTTTTTTTTTTTTTGCAGCAGCAGCATATGGGGCATAATCTGTGGAACATATGGGGGCATAATCTGGAGCATATGGGGGCATAAGCTGTGGAACATATGGGGGCATAATATGGAGCATATGGGGGCATAAGCTGTGGAACATATGGGGGCATAATCTGGAGAATATGGGGGCATAATATGGAGCATATGGGGGCATAATCTGTGGAACATATGGGTAATAATCTGGAGCATATGGGGCATAATCTGGAGCATATGGGGGCATAATATGGAACATATGGGGGCATAATCTGGAGCATATGGGGGCATAATATGGAGCATATGGGGGCATAAGCTGTGGAACATATGGGTCATAATCTGGAGCATATGGGGGCATAATCTGTGGAACATATGGGGGCATAATATGGAGCATATAGGGGCATAATCTGTGGAACATATGGGGGCATAATCTGGAGCATATGGGGGCATAATCTGTGGAACATATGGGGGCATAATCTGGAGCATATGGGGCATAATCTGTGGAACATATGGGGGCATAATCTGGAGCATATGGGGGCATAATCTCAAGCATATTGGGCATAATCTGGAGCATATGGGGGCATAATCTGTGGAGTATATTGGGCATATTCTGTGCAGCATATGGGGGCATAATCTGTGGAGCATCATATGGGGGAAAAATCATTTTTCACCCTAGGCTTATACGCGAGTCAATAAGTTTTCCCAGTTTTTCGTGGCAAAATTAGGGGGGTCGGCTTATACACGGGTCGGCTTATACATGAGTATATACGGTAAATGCTCAGACCATTGTAAATCAGCAAAAGGCCCCATATATATACGGTAACTCCTAACTTCCCCATATGTAAGAGGGCGTAACCAGGTTGAATGCTCCTGTGTCCTCTACAAAAGGGCCACTGTCAGGCTCTATGGGCAGCAGCTTATCTCTCAGAGAACAAATGGATTGGCCGTTGGATATCCAGGGTGCCAAAACCTTCTCTCTCTCAACATGATCTGTCCCGGAAGAGTCGGGAGGCCTGAATACACCTTAGACTATCTACCGATCCCGCCCCTGTATACAGACCTCCCGACTCTTCCGGGACAGATGATGTTGTAATGTTGTGATGCTGTATAATAATCTTTATATGGGGACCTTTAGCAATAAATGTTTATATCAAATTGATAACTACACATTGTTTCTTTGAAAAATCTGTCATAATATAGAGTACTGATGCTATCGTATACACTGCTGAAACTATTTTTTTTACACCCAGGTTTGTGCGAGATGCAACTATTGCTTTCTAATTTGTGTCTTTTGTGTTGTATTTTGTATTTCAGTTTCATTTCATACATGGGTCTAAGTCTTGACCACGAAGGAAGCCACACTTACCGTACTATTAACCTGTTAACGACAGCTGATACGCGTTAAAACGGCAACCGCAAAGGGGCTTTAATCCCTCAATGCTGTTTTAAAACAGTGATCAGGATTAAGGGTATAGCTCCCTCCAGTGTCATAAATTCTCTGGGGGATCAGTTACTGGGGGTAGCTGAGGCCCTGGAGAACACGATCAGGGCTGTTTTTTCCGGTCCCCGATCACGTTATCTCCATTATTCATTCAATCACCTAAAAAGTGTGCCCAATATTAAAAACATCACTCTCTTCTGTCATGATATGTATGTCAGAGGAGAGAGAAATGAGATCGCCAAGCCTGTCTGATATCTCCGCCATCCCGCGATTCTTCAAGCTCCGTGCCCAGTCCTCCGCCAACTCTTCCTGGAAAAAAAAAATGGCAGACGCATGCGCAGTGCTGAGATCTGCTGGCTGGCACCCGGCAACAGCGGGGATTTTTCCTATTGGTTCCTATATGACGATATGACGGCTAGTGTGCGCAGGTACTCACTACTCGAGTTTGCATCGAGGTCGCTCGAGCACCCACCATACTTGCTGCATAAACGAGCACCCAAATGCTAACTTGAGCAGCAAGCACTTGTAATCAACAATAATGACATTTTCAATATAAAGACCTAATGTCATCGAATTTTGTGTAGTACCTTTGGGCTAAAAATTCTCACTATACCCCTGAATAAAATTATTGAGGGGTGCAGTTTCCAAAATGGGGTCATTTGTGCTGGGTTTCCACTGTTTGGGCACATCAGGGGCTCTCCAAACGCGACATGGCGTTCCCTCTCGATTCCAGCTATTTTTGCGTTCAAAAAGTCAAATGGTGCTGCTTCCCTTCCAAACCCTGTCGTGTGCCCAAATAGTAGTATTTCCCCACATTCGGGGTTTTGGCATATGCAGGAGAAATTGCAGAACAAATTTTGGGGTCCATTTTCTCATGTTACCCTTGTGAACATAAAAATATTTGGGGCTAAAGGAAAAGTTTTGTAAAAAAAAGTAAAATGTTCATATTTGTCTTCCACATTCCATCAATTCCTGTGAAGACCCTGAAGGGTTAATAAACTTCTTGAATGTGGTTTTGAGGATTTTAAGGTGAGCAGTTTTTTGAATGGTGTCATTTTTGGGTATTTTCTGTCATACAGACCCCTCAAAGTCACATCAAATGTGATGTGGTCCATAAAAAAAAGGGTTTTGTAAATTTTGTTAGAAAATTGAGAAATATCTGGTCAAGCTTTAACCCTTTTAGCTTCCTAACAATAAATTATGTTTCAAAAATTGTGCTAATGTAAAGTAGACATATGGGAAATATTATTTATTAATTATTTTGGGTGGTATAACTATCTGATTTAATTGCAAATTTTTAAAATTGCTAAATTTTCAAATTTTTTTGTCAAATTGTTGACCAAGTCATATCAACCATAATTTACCACTAACATGAACTACAACATGTCAAAAAAAATAATCTCAGAATTAGTAGGATCTGTTGAAGCGTTATGGAGTTATTACCACACAAATGACATGTAGGTAATGAGAAAATAATCCTAGCAGAAAGTATAAGGCATAGGTAATAAAAAGTTAGAAATAGTAAAAGCAAAATGGCATGCCAAAAGAAAAATGTATAAATTATACAATAAAAATCAGAGTTAAGGTACAGTAAAATAAATCATGGCAGCCCAGATATGACGTGAGTTTTACAAATGCACCAACCATTCATATTTAGAGTTGAGAGTCCTCAGTGGTTGATACCTTTTAATGGCTAACTGAAAAGATGGTAACAAATTGCAAGCTTTCGAGACTACTCAGGTCTCTTCATCAGGCTGAACTAATACAAAATCTGAAGAATCACATATTTATACACAAAAACACAGAAAAAATGCAATAGGTAAGACAAGTGACGTGAAGCAGAATAGTCATTATGGCAGAGGGATGAGCATAAATATTGGAACAATTCATAGATAAGGAGAGAAAGTTTTATTACCCTCTGATTGGGGTCTGGTAATGTTTTGTGATGTTTTCACAGGGTATTTGGAGTAAATTCCTTAATTGATGTAATAGGCCATAAAACCATGTGACAGGTTCATTCCAGCATTAAGAGTGTCAAAGGTCACCATCAATTTGTATTCGCAAATTCTTCTCTGCCTCTGAGATGTGAATCTGCTTCTTAGTACCAGTATAGACTCATTCAGATATTTGATAAAATCCACCATCATAGCCACCAACAAGAGACAAGCATCCAACATCAGTGCCCAGGAGAGAAAGGCTATACAGTCTCTGAAAACCAACAAAGAAATCATCATTAAACCTGCTGACAAGGGAGGTGCAATAGTCATGATGAACACATCAGACTATATGAAGGAAGCAAACAGACAACTTACAGACACACGCTACTACAGAAAACTGGAGTCGGACCCTACACAGGACTATTACAAGGAACTAAGCAAGTTGGTATCTTGTCTGTCTGACAAATCCATAAGAGCCGATGACCTGATACCAGAGAGTCCAAGAACAGGGACATTCTACATGCTTCCCAAAATCCACAAAGCTGGGAATCCAGGGAGGCCGATTATTTCATGTGTGGACTCCCTTACTGAGCAGGTATCTGGATGGGTAGAGGCATTCTTAAACCTCTGGTAAAGGATACACCCAGCTACATTCAGGACACAACTGACCTACTGAATAAACTAGCAGCAATAGGTCCTCTACCAGAAGGAACCATCCTGGCCACCATGGATGTGGAATCCTTGTACTCTAATATCCCACACCAGGATGGATTAAATGCCTGCAAAGACTTCATGAAAAACACAGAGAATGATGCTGATTCTGTGGTGAAACTCACAAAATTCATCCTCACCCACAATTACTTTGAATTTGACAACAAGATCTATTTACAGGAGACTGGCACAGCGATGGGAAGTAAAATGGCTCCACAGTATGCAAATCTTTTCATGGCCAAGCTTGAAAGCGACTTTCTGTCCTCATGTCCAACCAGGCCTCGGGCCTACTACCGCTACATTGATGACATTTTAATCATCTGGACGGAGTCTGAGCAACAGCTAAAGACGTTCCACGAACAGTTCAATCAATTTCATCCCACCATCAACTTAACACTTAACTACTCCAGCACTGAAATTAACTTTTTGGACACCATCATTAAACTGAAGGACAATGAAATAGAGACATCCCTGTATCAGAAGCCAATTGACCGTCCAACATACCTTAAATGGGACAGTTTCCATCCAAAACACATAAAAAACTCTATTGTCTACAGCCAAGCCATCAGATACAACCGTATATGTTCCAACCCCATGGATAGAGATGAACACCTTGGTCGCCTTAGAAAGACCTTTTTAAATCAGGGCTACCATCCAAGAACAATTGAAAACCAAATTACAAGAGCCACCAGAATATCAAGGGATCACCTGCTACATTACAAAGCTAAAGAAGAAAATAACCGGGTGCCTTTAGTGGTCACCTACAATCCAAATCTGGAGGTGCTAAGGGGAGCTGCACGGAAACTACAACCTTTACTACAAAAAGATGCCCGGTTACAATCCATATTTCCAGACCCCCCACTACTGTGTTTTAGGCAGCCCCCAAATCTAAGAAGCATCATTGTCAGAAGTTCCCTGTCCTCCCCAACAGCTGCAGGAACCTTGCCTTGCAATCAGAAGAAATGCAAAACCTGTCCATTTATAATGACCACGGACAAGATAAAGATCCCCAACTCACATCAGGACTACAAGATACCAGGTACTTTCAGCTGCATCACATCTAATGTTGTGTACCTAATTATATGTACTAAATGTCCAACTGGGGGTCTGTATGTGGGGGAGACCGGGCAAAAACTGAGAACAAGGATGAATTCTCATCGCCACGCAATAAGAGAAAAAAGAATGGATCTACCTGTGGCAAAACATTTTTGCTCCCCTGATCATAGCATGTCAGATATGAAAATACTGGTACTAAGAAGCAGATTCACATCTCAGAGGCAGAGAAGAATTTGCGAATACAAATTGATGGTGACCTTTGACACTCTTAATGCTGGAATGAACCTGTCACATGGTTTTATGGCCTATTACATCAATTAAGGAATTTACTCCAAATACCCTGTGAAAACATCACAAAACAGTACCAGACCCCAATCAGAGGGTAATAAAACTTTCTCTCCTTATCTATGAATTGTTCCAATATTTATGCTCATCCCTCTGCCATAATGACTATTCTGCTTCACGTCACTTGTCTTACCTATTGCATTTTTTCTGTGTTTTTGTGTATAAATATGTGATTCTTCAGATTTTGTATTAGTTCAGCCTGATGAAGAGACCTGAGTAGTCTCGAAAGCTTGCAATTTGTTACCATCTTTTCAGTTAGCCATTAAAAGGTATCAACCACTGAGGACTCTCAACTCTAAATATTTTTCTATCTACTGGCTAACACGGTACGAAGATATACATCTTTACTGTACCAACCATTCATGAAACGCGAGTAGGGTATGTTTGGTGGGTGAGTCTTCAAATCTGGGCTGCTATGATGTATATTACTATCAGGGCCGGCGTCAGCACCCGGCACACCCGGGCAAGTGCCGGGGCCCTGAGCAGGCGGGGGGGCCCACTCGCCGTCTGGCACCCCGGCGCCCGTTAGCGGTGTCAGCGCCGCCACTGGGCCCCCCCCCCCGCTTGCTCAGGGCCCCGGCTGCGGCCGGCTCAATACTCACCTCTCCCCGTGCCTCCGCTGCCGCAGCTCCGCCTCCGGGCTCCAGGGGGCGCCTGCAGGACGCCGGCACTTCCTCTCACAGCAGCGCCGCTGAATGACGTCATCATTCAGCGGCTGGCTGTGGCAGTGAGTGCGCGGACGTCGGACAGGTGAGATGTTTGTGTGTGCGTCTGTGTATGTGTCTCTGTGTGTATGTAGTGCGATGCTTTGTGTGTGTCTGTGTGTGTGTCTGCTGTGATGGTGGTGATGTGTGATGGTGGTGGGGAGGCAATGTAGATTGATGATGATGGGCAGGCAATTATATTGCTGTGGAGACAATGATGATTATGGGCAGGCATTGATGATGATGATGGGCAGGCAGTGATGATGATGGGCAGGCAGTGATGATGATGGGCAGGCAATGATATTGATGGGGAGGCAATGATGATTATGGGCAGACATTGATGATGATGGGCAGGCAGTGATGATGATGGGCAGGCAGTGATGATGATGGGCAGTCAGTGATGATGATGGGCAGGCAGTGATGATGATGGGCAGGCAGTGATGATGATGGGCAGGCAATGATATTGATGGGGAGGCAATGATGATTATGGGCAGGCATTGATGTTGATGGGCAGGCATTGATGTTGATGGGCAGGCAGTGATGTTGATGGGCAGGCAGTGATGATGATGGGCAGGCAGTGATGATGATGGGCAGGCAATGATGATGATAATGGGCAGGCAATGATGATGGGAGTCTTTCCACGGTGCCCTTTCCTGAACCGTAACAGTGCAGAACGCAGCACAGTGCAGAGGAGAGCTCCATATTTTGTATGGAGCTTTATATGGGGACCAGTATCCTGTATGGCGCATTATATGGGGGATGGAGGGGTGACATCCTGCATGGGGTATTATATGGGTGATGAGGGGGAAACTATGTGGTGCCCATAATATTGTATGGAGGACTGTACTGTCCAGTCTGTACTGTGCGCTGTGAGGATTTGGCGGTTTTTGAGCTATTGTACAATTTACAGTAGCTATCAGTCGTAATGGAAGAAGAGAAGTGTTTGGCGTTGTGCTATACCCATATTTCTCTGCAGTATCTGTGCATCATGAATCGTGGTCTGTGTTTAGGGGGCCCACTGAGACTCTTTCGCCCGGGGCCCATGAAAACCTGGAGCCGGCCCTGATTACTATAAACACTTTATTTGTGCAGCACATGTAAAGGGTAAAATTTAAATGTGAACAGACAACTGAAGAAGTTATATATTTTTTTATGTATATATAATATATATATATATATATATATATATATATATATATATATATATATTGTAAGGTTTTACTCACTCGGCTGCTTCAGAGGTAAATCAGGAGACACTTTCTTATGCAAAAAGTCCTTAGGCTTATTGCTTCATAAACCTCAAAGCAACATATAGTACAAGTCTTCAGTAAAGCTTCTTAAGATCTCTACAAACACAGATACAGGAAGGCTTCTCCATTCCTACACAGAGACCTCTCTGTAATGTCCCTCGTGGACACATGGAAGTCTGTCCACACTGGCAGACTCCCACACACTCAACCACATACAGGTTTTATCTTAGGTATTCAGACACATACCCCTTGGGTGGGTTTGTAGGTGACTGGACCCACCCAGCTCTCCTAGTCACCTGGAAGCCTCCCAATATATAGTACAACTCTCAGCAATAGATCTGCTGAACCAAAACATATCCAGGCTTCCATCACAGGGCCACCCACCTCTGCGATACATAACGTCCATCCATCACATGCCTCCATGCATATCCCGAGGAGCCTACACAGTGCCCCCTAGCTGCATCAGGGGTCACTACACCACATACCTCCCCCCTCTGTTCAAACTTGTGGGGTTGAACACTTGTTACCCGACCAGAGATCCTTCTCGGTCGTCTCTGCCAGTCAAACCGTCTGGCTAAGTCAGACCACCCGCATCCCCAGCGGTCAGTACGGCGTCGCAATTCCCTTGCACCCATACGTCCTGTCTGGTCTAAGTCCTTTTTATTTCGTCCACTACAGGTTCTCTTGCATAGGTCACTCATCACTGAGCTAACTGAGGCATCACTATTTCTACCTCTTCCATCAGGCGCTCTTCGCCTCTCAACACTACGGATTGAAGGTGGCGGCCATCTTCTTTCCATTTCCTGCAGCTCTCTGTTGACCTGCTCCCTCTCCAGTCGTAGCTGCTCTACTTCTCTCAAGTATGACACACGATACTCCAGGAGCATCCGGATATTCCCAAGGCTCTCCCTGGATCCGACAACGAGGAATGGGACATCCCATCTTCACCCCTGACCTGGACTTCGTCATCAGCCGGAATCCTGACTCTCGTCACACCGGACTTATTCACCATCTCCTGCATCACTTTCACCAAGTCTTCCGATGACTTTCTTCACCAGACCTCTGGGCACTTGAATGATGTCTTCCACCAAGCCAAGCTGATTTTGCGTCTTTCTTGCTTGCTCCAGACGTCGAGCGGCTTCTTTATTTCTCAACAGGATCACCTGTTTCGTGCGGAGACAATGTAGGTGCATGTCCCTCAGGATAGCCACTCGCTTCAGTGTGACTTCCTTAGTCGACAGTATGACTAACTGTTTCATCTCTGGCACCCAGTTCACACTGCATGCTTCTACTGCCTTTCTAAAGGCCTCATGCACCTCCTCAATGGCACACACTTCTCGCCTGTCTTCGGGTATCTCTATTACACACTTGAAAACTGACCCGTCACCTTCTTGGACAGATTGTTGGACCTCCTCATCCTGAGCGTTAGTACAGTTTTCCAAGACATCGCTCTCCCTTGTGTATCCATCTGCATGGCACTTCTGCTGGATCTCTTCTCCGGTGGATTTCTGGAGCTGAGCACTAGTCTCCTCCTTTATCTTGAGCTCTCTGAGAACTCTATCTCGCTCTTCTGCCAAGCCGCGACACTCTTCCTCCCTCCGGAGAAGCTCCTGCTGATGCTTCTCTTGGGTCTCTCTGAGCTTAGAGACTTCCTTCTCCAGCTCCTCCACTTTATGCTCAATCACTTGTCTTAGGACCCTTTCTCGCTCGACTGTCTCTTTCACGGACTCTTTAAGCAGCTCCATCTCATGGTCCTGCTCTCTTTTAGCCAGCACATGTAGCACCATTACCTCTTCAATTACATTTTCAGATGGGCTTTCTTGCCCACCCACACTCTGCTTCTTCAGAGTTCCGCCTGTTCCGGCATCCGCAGCTTCAACTGTCTCATGACTCCCGGTAACTTCAGAGAGCTCCAGCTCTGCCTCCTTATCAAGGACAGTCACCTGACCGGTACCTGACACTGACTCTTCCTCATTATTTCTTTTCTTAGAGGATGTAGCCTGTCCCGCCTTTCCGCGGCCCCTGCGGCGAGAGGACGATTGGCCATTTTTACTTGGCTCCACCTTACTGCACTTGCTTTCCCTTGCAGTCCAGTCACAGTCTGCATAGGAGTCACTCCCACTCCCCCTGTCATCCTGGAACAGCACGTCCCCACCTAGACAGGTGTCAGACCCCTGCGCTGGAGCTAAACCGTTTCCCACGGTCACACGTCTCGTCACCTCCAAGTCCCCGAGTTGGTCTGACCCACACTTTCTTCTGGTCACCTGGGGCTCGGGACTATCGCTATTAGGGGTTAACTCCTTTTCACACTTCACACGACAAGGAATCACTACAGCCGCCTGCTGTGATGGGGCTCCCTTAGGGTCATTCCGTCTCTCCTCTGAGCAACCCCACACTTCATCAACCTCCCATGTATTTTCAAAAAATACAAAGTCCCGTTTCCTCTCATAGGGGTACAATACATTCGGTGGTATACCATCTTGATCCTCGACACTTGTGGACATCTCAAGCATCACCCTGTCTACCAAATAGTCCACAATGAGCCCGTGGATGCAGCACACCTGGACCTTTTTCTCGGTCAGACAGAGAACTAGCGGAGTTCCTTTCAGAGTCACCTGACTCTTTGAGTCCAACTGTCCAGAGACTCCTTCCCTATGTAACATTACCGTACACACCTGTGGGCTGTTATCAAACGGGAAGTCTATGCCACATGCGGAATACGTATAACACCCACACCGCTGTTCCTCAGATATGTCCACTGAGGAAACCGGTGCCACCCCTTTTTGGGACACCACCCCTTTTTGATTTGCCGCCCCCTTTTGGGACTCCGCCCTCTTCCGGGCCACCATCCCAATTTGGGTTACCACCCCCTTTTGGGCAACTGGTTTGATTTGGGCTACCACCCCCTTTTGAGACTCCGCCCCCTTTTGGGCCACCATCCCAATTTTGGGTTGCCGCCCCCCTTTTGGCACTCCTCCCCCTCTAGGGACACCACCCAACACTGGGGTACACATCACGGCTCTTACAGGCCCCAGTCCACACAGGACCCTTAGACAGTGACTTTCACTTGGGGCGTGTACTGGCCCTTTAAGAGTTTGTGTGCCTTGGTTCACACTGTCCTTTTTTACCACACCAGCTCCTGCTGGTACTGCCACCACCCGCCAACACCTCCGGCTGCCGCGCACAAGCCGCTGCTGCCACTGCAGCTCTTGCTGCTGCAGAACCTCTTGCTGCAACAGTCACTGTAGCTCCTGCTACCACAAGTCTCTGCACACTGCGCTGTCTTGCTGTTTGTCACCTTCGTGACCCCACGAGTCACAGCCAGCCGCTTGTCACCTTCATGACTCCTCCGAGCCACAGCAAACACCTCACACGTGTTCCAGAAAAAAAAAACAGTTTCTCACTGACCCGTCAGCACAACACAGACTCCTGTCTGTCACACTCTCAGCCAGAGAGATTTTCCAGACACCTCTTCTCCCAGAGACATCCCACAAAGGAAAAAAAAAACAGTTTCTCACTGACCCGTCAGTACAACACAGACTCCTGTCTGTTACACTCTTGGCCAGAGAGATTTTCCGGACACCTCCTCTCTCATAGAGGCATCCCACAAAGGAAAAAACAGTTTCTCACTGACCCGTCAGTACACCACAGACTCCTGTCTGTTACCTGTTGGCCACGCAGGTTTCCGGACACCTCCTCTGAGGTATCCTCTCAGCATGCTTTTTCTCCATTTTCAATGACCCCGGTCAACATAACACAGACTCCTGTCTGTCACCACTGCTTAACAGTTTCTTCAGATACCTCATATCAGAGGCACCCCATAAACATAAATGCACAGTTTATTCGTGACCACTGGTCACACTCACGGTTTTCACAGACCGTCCGTTCCTCCTCTGATTCCTCATTCCCAGTCCTGGAACATGTGCTCCTTGGGCCGCTGCCAGCATTCCATCCACCAATTGTAAGGTTTTACTCACTCGGCTGCTTCAGAGGTAAATCAGGAGACACTTTCTTATGCAAAAAGTCCTTAGGTTTATTGCTTCATAAACCTCAAAGCAACATATAGTACAAATCTTCAGTAAAGCTTCTTAAGATCTCTACAAACACAGATACAGGAAGGCTTCTCCATTCCTACACAGAGACCTCTCTGTAATGTCCCTCGTGGACACATGGAAGTCTGTCCACACTGGCAGACTCCCACACACTCAACCACATACAGGTTTTATCTTAGGTATTCAGACACATACCCCTTGGGTGGGTTTGTAGGTGACTGGACCCACCCAGCTCTCCTAGTCACCTGGAAGCCTCCCAATATATAGTACAACTCTCAGCAATAGATCTGCTGAACCAAAACATATCCAGGCTTCCATCACAGGGCCACCCACCTCTGCGATACATAACGTCCATCTATCACATGCCTCCATGCATATCCAGAGGAGCCTACACAGTGCCCCCTAGCTGCATCAGGGGTCACTACACCACTATATATATATATATATATATATATATATATTATATATATATACACAGTGCCTGCCAGACTAGAATTCTAGAATGCATTTGGCCACTCATCGCTCCTGCAATATCATCTGTACCACTCTAATCAAGCTGTTTCTCCTCTTCCCACAGATTTCTAATTACCGTATATACTCGTGTATAAGCCGAGATTTTCAGCACCTTTTTTCGTGCTGAAAATGCCCCCTCGGCTTACACAAGTCATAGGGCAGAAACCAGCGGGGGAGGGGATGCCGCGGCAGGAGCCGGTGGCTGGGATCATACTCACCCCTCCCCGTGCCATCGCTGAGTGTCCCTGCAATCCTGCGCTCTCCCCGGCTTCCTGGAGCTCTCCAGCACTGAGCGGTGATGTAATACCGCTCATTAAGGTCATGTAATATGGACGTGACGCCACTCCCATAGGCGTGGCCTCCATATTCATGGCCTTAATGAGCGGTATTACATCACTGCTCAGCGCTGGAGAGCTGCAAGAAGACGGGGAGAACGCAGGATTGCAGGGACACTCAGCGATGGCACGGGGAGGGGTGAGTATGATGGAGGAGAGGACAAGGAGCACGAGCAGGATGGGGGGGAGAACGGTGGACGGGGGAAGCATGGAGGAGGACAGGGGAAGCTGGAGCAGGACGGGGGAAGCATGGAGCAGGAGGGGGGGGAGATCGGTGGACAGGGGAAGCTGGAACAGGACGGGGGAAGCATGGAGCAGGAGGGGGGGAGATCGGTGGAAGGGGGAAGCATGGAGGAGGACAGGGGGAGCTGGAGCAGGACGGGGGAAGCATGGAGCAGGACGGGGGGGAGATCGGTGGACGGGGAAGCGTGGAGGACGGGGGAAGCATGGAGCAGGACAGGGGAGGATGGAGGGCACAGAGGAGCAAGGAGAAGGACAGGGGGCACAGGAGGACGGAGAAGGAATGGGGGAGCACAGCGGAGAATGGGGGAGCACAGAGCTGGATGGGGGCAGCACAGAGCAGGAGAGCAGTTTATACACCCGGCTTATACACGAGTCAATAATTTTTCCCAGTTTTTTGTGGCAAAATTAGGGGGGTCGGCTTATACACGGGTCGGCTTATACACGAGTATATACAGTACTATTCTCGGAATTGGACTGGAATATGACTGTAAGTTGACAGAATATATAACCACTACCATGTTTCCTTTTCTTTTCACTTTCACCCCCATACTACTTACTTTCTTCCTATTCCCTGTAATTCCCCCCACCTAGTAAGGTAGTAATTTCCCCCTCCATTCTCCCCCGACATCTCACCTTCTCCTCAGAACTGTTCCTCCACGTACAATCCTTTTTCTCCAGAAACACACGGCCACACCATGTCTTATCCTGTTCCCGCCTTCTAACGCTCTGTCTGTTACTCCTCATTGCTGATGACATATCCCCAAATCCAGGCCCTCCTCAACACATCCCTACACTCACTTCTATCACCCTGCCATGATCCTCTACACGTCTTCGCAACCATGATAATCTCATACCCATTCACCCAGCCCCCACTTCCGACTGCATCACTCAACTGAAACTGCCCTAACTAAAGTCACCAACGACCTACTAACTGCCAAGAGCAAGCGACACTACTCTGTCCTCCTTCTCCTGGACCTGTCTTCTGCCTTCGACACTGTGGACCATTCCCTCCTGCTACAGATTCTCTCATCTCTTGGCATCACAGGCTTGGCCCTATCCTGGATCTCATCAATTCTAACAAACCGAACATTCAGTGTCTCCCTCTCCCACACCACCTCCTCACCTCGCCCCGTCTGTCGGTGTTCCCCAAGGCTCAGTTTTAGGACCCCTACTCTTCTCCATCTACACCCTCGGCCTGGGACAGCTCATAGAATCCCATGGTTTGCAGTATCATCTCTACGACGACGACACGCAGATCTACCTATCTGGACCTGACCTCACCTCCTTACTGACCAAAATCCCACAATGTCTGTCTATTTCTGCTTTCTTCTCTGCTCGCTTTCTAAAACTGAACATGGACAAAACAGAATTCATCATCTTTCCCCCATCTCACTCTACCCCCCCACCAGACCTGTCCATCAACGTCAATGGCTGCTCACTTTCCCCAGTCCCGCATGCTCGGTGCCTCGGAGTGATCCTCGACTCTGCCCTCTCTTTCAAGCCACATGTCCAAACCCTTGCCTCCTCCTGCCGTCTCAAACTCAAAAATATTTCCCGGATCCGTGCATTCCTTACCCATGAAACTACAAAAACACTAATGCATGCCCTCATCATCTCCCGCCTCGACTACTGCAACCTCCTACTCTCTGGCCTTCCCTCTAGCACCACTCCAATCCATCCTGCACTCTGCTGCCCGACTAATACACCTGTCTCCCCGTTATTCCCCAGCCTCTCCTCTCTGCCAAGCCCTTCATTGGCTTCCTATCGTCCAGAGGCTCCAGTTCAAAACCCTAACCATGACCTACAAAGCCATCCACAATCTGTCTCCTCCATACATCTGTGACATGGTCTCCCGGTACATACCCACACGCAACCTTCGATCCTCTCAAGATCTCCTCCTCTACTCCCCTCTTATCTCTTCTTCCCACAACAGCATACAAAGCTTCTCCCGTGCCTCTCCCATACTCTGGAACTCTCTACCCCAACACATCAGACTTGCGCCTACCATGGAAACCTTCAAAAAGAACCTGAAGACCCCCCTCTTCCGACAAGCCTACAACCTGCAGTGATCATCAGTCTACTGAACCACCGCACGACCAGCTCTACCCTCTCCTAGTGTATCCTCACCCATCCCTGTAAACTGTGAGCCCTTGCGGACAAGGTCCTCTCTCCTTCTGTACTTGTGTGTGCCTTGTATTGCTCATGTTTACTGTACTTGTCTATATTTGCCCCTCTTCACATGTAAAGCGCCATTTAATAAATGGCACTATAAAAATGTATAATAAATAATAATTTTTGCCAAATAATATTTTTTACAAGTCTCTTGTTTGAAGAGGCAATTTGCATAATAAAATAATAGTAATAATAATATACATATATATATATGTAGATATATATATATATATATATACACACATACCCTGTATACACAGTGGCATGTAATAATTTGTGCACCCCTGGTCAGAATTACCGTATAATATATTAATAATCTATAAGGACTGAAGTTAAAAATGACATTTTATTTGTATGTTAGGCAAATATATATTATCTTATACATTTTAAAAATTACAAAAATGAAAATGTACCTATGCAAAAGTTTTGGCACCTTGCACCACCATGAAATCAGACCACCATGTTCATAATGTTATGGCATATTTAAACTGTATGCCATAACATCTGAAACATCATTATCAGGGAAGCTAGTGTAATGCTATGTTCATTCAAAACGTTTGTCTCCCTCTTGAGGTATTTTAACGCAATAACGCCCTTCTTAAAGTTCTCAATATTTAAAAAGACTTATGTAAATATGTAAAAAAGAGCGAAGAAAGAAAATAAGGCAAATGATATTTCTAGAGTAATACTAAGAAAAAAGTGAAGAAAGTCCAGCTTCACGATCACGATGAATTCTTTATTTCTAGTGGGAAAGAGTACAAAGCGTCAGTGCAGTTTAAAAACCATGATAGTCAAGTTAAAACATCCATCTACGCTTTTCAGATGAGTACATGAAATAAAAAAATAAAATACCGTGCCTACACCAGCAGACAGCTTTATACGCTTATCAGCACTTTCAGTCAACTGGAATTTTTCTTCTCCAGGTCTCTGCTTTACATTACAGGTTCCTGCTGCAGTCAAATTTGCAAAGTAATACAAGAGTAGAGCCAGATAGTGCACACAGTCGCTTCCATACAGCTGTGGTAAATTCCACATTCAGGAACATGGACCCCAAATGCTCTAAATTACCTAAAATAACAGAGCCCCCAGGTCCTGCGTTGGCTCTCTACAGCAGCTTGGGTCTCAATCACTGAGATCAGTGATTTTGTTGAGTTAAATGGCATGTTTGGCTAGTAAACAGTTTCTTCCCCACCTTACTTCCAACAAATGCCTGGCTAGTGCCCAGGAGGTGGGAGGTAACTGCCAATGTAGTGATGTGGCCTATTTTCTGCTTGTGGCCTCACTTGAAGTGGTGGCTTTATCTTTCTTTTGTACAGCCATGCTCCAAGTAGCTCACAGCCTATGGAGCCTCTCTCCTGACTCTTTCAGCTTACTGTACTTCCTTCCGCTTTCTCCTTTACTTACTTTATTCATTTTCAGTCTGTTTTATTTTTTATGTGCTTCATGCTCCACTTCCTTGCTATCCCCAGCTCCTATTCCTTCCTCCAGTTCCTAGCCCCGGGTATGGACTGATAGACGGGACCAATCATCTGTTTGTTCCACATTTCCATCCTCTGTTAGGATCTTCCATCGGCTCCCCTGATTTCCCCGCACAGAGGCCAGCCCACCGGGATTTAATATGGGCTGGTGAACACTGGTAGGGGGTGTACTAGAAGCATACCTCCCAACTTTTGAAGATGGGAAAGAGGGACAGAGGTTGCGGCGCGCCGCGGCAAATTTTAGGCCATGCCCCTGACCACACACATTTCACAACTAATCACACCCATGTCCACGCCCCAACTACACCCATTTAGCACTGCTGATCACACTGACGTACTGAGGGCACAGTGGCTGGCATTATGGGATCAGTGGCTGGTACTGTGGGCACACTGACTGGTACTGAGGAAAAGAAAGAAAGAGCAGAGTTTTAAAGTGCTCCTCGGGGCTCCGCCGTGTACTCCTGTGTCCACGGGAAAAGTAAGCTGCCAGCCGGGAAAGCGGGGCAGACTCTCTCTCAAAATCGGGACTGTTGGGAGGTATGAATGCTCCCCACCATACACCTTGTACACGCACGGCTCCGTACACCTCGCGCACACACGGCTCGGCTCTGTACACCTCGCGCACACACGGTTCCACTCCGTACACCTCGCACACACGGCTCTGCTACATCCACACTGTAAATCCCTCCTGTTCCCTCTAAATCGGACTGTCCCGCTGGATCTGTGGCAGTTGGGAGGTATGAATGCTCCCCACCATACACCTTGTACACACGCACGGCTCCGCACACCTCATACACACACGGTTTCCCCTCTGTACACCTCGCGCGCACACGGCTCCGCTCCGTACACCTCGCGCACACACAGCTCCACTCCGGACACCTCGCGCACACACGGCTCCACTCCGTACACCTCGCGCACACACGGCTCCACTCCGTACACCTCGCGCACACATGGCTCCACTCAGTACACACACGGCTTCACTCCGTAAACCTCGTACATATGCAGCCACGCTCCGTAAACCTTGTACACATTCAGCTTTGCACCATACACCTCGTACACATGCGGTTCCGCTCCGTACACACGCGGTTCCACTCTACACATGCGGCTCACTTCTCTACACCCCGTACACACACGGCTCTGCTCCGCTCCGTAAACACACGGCTCTGCTCCGCTCCGTACACACACGGCTCAAGCACGGAGTGGCTCAGCTCCGTACACTTCGTACACACAAGGCTCCGTTTTGTACGCCCCGTACACACACAGCACTGCTACAGCCACCTCGTACACAGACTGCTCCGCTCCATACACCTCGTACACACAGCTCTGCTCCATAAACCTCGTACACACACGA
>JARQOD010012642.1:0-18802 GCA_033576555.1 Oophaga sylvatica | reverse complement strand
TAGTCTTCGTTGCTAATTCCCAGGTCGAGCTCGACAGAGTCTCGGTTGGCCTGGGAATGGTCGTGGTCGGGTACCCCTATAAGATTTCACCTTTAATTTGGCAAACTTGGTTGGGACAGAGCCTTTTACCCCCACGGGACTTGCCTATAGGGAAAAAAGTAGGAAACACCACAGAAAAAGCAGTCATAGAATCCCATAAAATTACAATTTATTACGTACACATATTAAATACATAACCCGAGGTGCAAATGGTAAGGGGGAGGAAAGAAAAATGGGAACCTTAGAAGCCGTACATCAAAATCGGGCTAAAGGGCAATGCCCCTGCATAATAGTATATGGGTCGATTACATGAAATATAATAGTATTACAATGACTGCAAATCTTATAATGCAAGTGCCTACATAGTCAAATGATAATACCACAAAAGCAATCATATATTCCCAAGATCCGGTTATAGTACCTGTTTGGATGCAGGAGGCAGAGGATTTTCAGCCCCAGGAGGACGAGGACATTCGGGGGTGGGCTCTGCTCCCAGAGACAACTTGTTCCAGACTGGAGTTTTTCCCAGCTCTTTGGTCTAGACGGGGGGGAAACTGTTATGAACACTCTGGATCGACTTCCGAGTTTGGGATCCTCTTGATAGTAATGAAGTTCCCTTTGGGCTAACAGGAGTCCATCACCTGGGGTGATGAGTTGGCAATCAGGTGGGACTGACTGGGGAGATATAAATGAGCTACCTTCCCTGATCCTCCCCGGTGATTTGTTGTTCTCCTGGTTCCATTTGGAAGTAGCTTGCCCCCCTGCTGTTTCCTGCAACTTTTCAGATAAGTTTTTTGTGCTTGTTTCTTTGGCATTTGTTTTCCTTTTTTTTTCTGCCCTTTTGGTTGCGGACAGCCAGGTTCCCCGGCTGTTTATTGTTCAGTCCCTGTTATTTCAGTATTGCTGGTTAGCTATTTGTTCACACCAGAGTTCTGATCTTGCGGGGGAGAGATCATGTGGTCTCAGTATTTTTGGAAATCAGACGTGATGGAAATTTCTTAGGGTTTTTGCTGGATTGCGGACAGTATTCTTTTCTGTCCTTTTCTAGCTAGACAGTTTTGGGCCCCAGCATTTGCTTGCTCTATTTCTACCTGTGTTCGTATTTCATCTTGTCTCATTGCCAATATATGTGTGGGGGCTACCTATTCCTTAGGGGTGTACTCCGGGGCAGTTAGCTTTCCCCTTTCCTCTTTAGGCTTAGTTAACTCTCCGACTGTGTCGAGGCATCTAGGTCATCGTAGGTACATCCCACAGCTACTTCTAGTTGTGCGGTCAGTTTAGGGGTCTGCAATCCGCTAGTTACCAACCTTGTGGGTGTCGGTTGCCTTGGCTATTTTTGCTACTGTCCTCCTCTGCTACCAAATCATAACAGAATCACCGGTCTAACCGTAATCCTAGGGTACTTAAAAGAAGGAAAGAATAGTACAAAAAAAAAAAAGGGTTGTCAGAATTTTTTTATATTTTTTCCTCTTTTTCTCTGGGGACGGAGGAGGATTTTTTTTTTTTCAATGGAGATTGCGCAGTTGTCTGGTCATGTTGAGCGGCTCGCTGCAGAAGTTCTGGGAATTTCTGCCTTTCTAACTCAGTTTTCTGCTGTGGAATCTAGGATCCCTCTTCCTGATTTATTTTCTGTGGTCGGTCTAAATTTTTGAACTTTAAGAATAATTGTAAGTTATTTTTTGCCTTGAAACCTAAGCCTCGGGGAACGCAGCTGAGTAGGTTAAAATTGTCATCTCCCTGTTGCGCGGCGATCCTCAGACTGGGCCTTTTCCCTGACACCTGGGGACCCTGTTTGAATGATGTTGATGCCTTTTTTCAGGCTCTGGGGTTGTTGTGCGATGAACCTAATGTCACTGATCAAGCTGAAAAACCTTGTTGGCATTGAATCAGGGTCATGAAGCCGCTGAGTTATACTGTCAGAAATTCCGAAAGTGGGCAGTCCTTACTTAAATGGAACGATGATGCCCTAGCGGCTCTTTTTCGGAAAGGTCTGGCAGAGACCGTAAAAGATGTTATGGTGGATTTCCTGTCCCTCGGGTCTCAATGATTCTATGTCATTAGCCATTCAAATTGACAGACGTTTACGTGAACGTAGAGACATGCGAGAGGTGGTGTTGCTTGCGAGCAAACGTCTGAGCCCATGCAGTGTGATGGGGTTGTTTCTGGGCTCAGGGTCGAGAATTTCAAAAGCGTAATAAGTTGTGCTTCTATTGTGGGGATGCTTCTCTTTACTATTTCCGTCTGCCCTAAGGGGAAGATGTTTTTTGCGCTCATTTGTTTGGGCAATGTACAGCCTAAATTTCTCTTGACTGTTACCCTGATTTGCTCCATTCCACATTTTCGGCTCAGGCTTTGTTGATTCAGGAGCAGCTATTAACCTGATGGTTTTTGATTTTCCCAAAAACGTGGTTTTCCCATGGTCCCTGCGGGGTCTATTCCTTTGCAGTTTTCGACCCAGGTGATAATGGGGTTGCCCGGACCCCCCAAGAGAATTGTAAATTTTTGGTGTTAGAAAAATTTACATGACATTTATTGTACCGGGTTTTCCTTGGTTGCAGACCCATAATCCTGTTTTGGTTTGGGAAAAAGTCTGGTCTGTGGTTAGTTTGGGGTTGTCAATGTCTTCTTAGTGACACTCCTTTTTTTTCTTCCCTCCCCCCCAGCCTCAGGAGATCCCGGCTATTTGGCTGATTATTCTGAAGTCTTTGTGAGGTAAGTCTGCGTCCTTGCTCCCCCATAGGAGTTAAGATTGCGCGATTGAGTTGGTGCCCGGTTGAAAAATTTCCCCAAGGGTTGGCTCTTCAATTTATCTGTCCCTGGCATTTTGAGTACCTGTGATGCCTTTTAGGGGTTGCAATCCGCTAGTTACCAACCCTCTTGGGTGTCGGGGTTGCTTTGGCTTTTTTGCTTCGGTCCTCCTCTGTTTCCAAATCATAACAGGAAATAGAATATTCCCCTCTCTTGAAACCTCTGTTCTCATGTCAAAATTTACAATTTTACATTTCACCAGCAGATGGTGGGGAACACAACAAATGAGAAAATCCCCGGAAAAATCCATGAATCAAATGAAAGCACATGTCTAATAATTATAGATGCTAGGATGTGAGCGTAAAGTACGGATTACGCATGGTCCAGGGGTTTTTAAAGGGACAAAACCTGGCCCCGGTCACTACAGAATCTCCTGAATAGCTTGGGGTGAAGCCCCTCCACCAACACCATGCTGCTCTCCTCTTCACTCTACTACTGCTCCCTTTTATTTGCTATCCCACAACTTCCATCATTAAATCACTACTACTCCCATATTTCTGTCACAGTTTTTAATTTCCCCCTTAGCATTACTACCCCCTCCCACCCACCCCATTACCCCCATTTGTTCCACTGTTCTCTGCCACCTCCACAGTCACATCCATTTCTTCCTCCCTTTGTGTCTGACGTCTCTGCACTCACACCTGCTGGACCGGGAGGAGTGCGTACCACACCCGCTTTTTTTTGTTCAATGCTGATTTTCTGCGGTGCCCTTAGAGTGCCCTGCCCCCTATTGACCTGGGCAGACTGTTTTCAGCCACCTGCCCTGTAGCCAAGACTTCAGGGGTTTTTGTGTCCTTTTGGGCGCCTGGAGGGGCGGCGTCAGCACCTCGCGCACCTGGGCAAGTGTCCCTATGGACTGTCGATTTGTGTTATAAACCCATTCAGTTTCTTTCTGGGCACACTGTCCCCGATGAAGCCGCTCCCGCAGCGGTGAAAACACGTGGGGTCTCTTCCCCTCCCCCATGGACTGTCGATATGTGCTTACAAACCCATTCAGTTTTATGCGGGGGACACTGCCCCTGATGAAGCGCTCCTGCAGCGGTGATAAACCCTGGGGTCTCTTCCCTCCTATGGACTGTCGATATGTACTTACAAACCCATTCAGTTTGCTGGGCACACTGTCCCTGATGAAGCGCTCCTGCAGCGGTGATACGGTGGGGTTTCTTCCCCCCCTTGGACTGTCGATATGTGCTTATAAAACCCCTTTGTTTCATGCGAAAACCCCGGTTGAAGCGCTCTGCAGCGGTGATCAGTGGGGTCTCTTCCCCTCCCCTATGGATGTCGATATGTGCTTATAAACCCATTTGGTTTCTGCGGGCCACACTGCCTGGAAGCGCCCTGCAGGGTGATACGCTGGGGTCTCTTTCCTCCCCTATGGACTGTCGATATGTGCTTAAAACCCTTCTTTTTCTGCGGACACCCCCCCCCTGATGAAGCCGCTCCTGAGCGGTTAACGGGGGTCTTTCCCCTCTCCCTTGGATGCGATATGTGCTTAAAAACCCCACTCGGTTCTTGCTGGGCACACTGCCCTTAAGCCCCCCCTGCGCGGTGATACACGTGGGGTTTTCCCACCCCTATGGACTGTCGATTGTGTTAAAACCCCTTTCTTTCATGCTGGCACACCCCCCTGTGAAGCTGCTTTGCGCGGTGATACACGGGGTTTCCTTCCCCTCCCCTATGGACTGTCGATATTGCTTATAAACCATTCATTTCTGCGGGCACACCCCCCTGAAAAACCCGCTCCTGCAGGGGTGATACCTGGGGTCCTTCCCCCCCCTAGGATGTCGATTGTTTTTAAAACCCATTCGTTTCATGCGGGCCCCACCCCCCCCCCGCCCCCCGCCCCCTGCAGCGGTATACACGGGGGTCTCTTCCCTCCCCTATGGACTTCGATATAAAATTAAAAAACCCATTCTTTCATGCGGGCACACTGTCCCTGAGAAGTCCCCCTGCAGCGGTGAACGGTGGGGTTTCTTCCCCCCCCCTATGGCTGTCAATTTGCTTTAAACCCATTCTTTTTCATGGGGACCCCCCCCCCCTGTAACGCTCCTGAGCGGTGATACAGGGGGGGTCCTTCCCCCCCCTATGGACTGCGATTGTGCTTATAAAACCCACTGGGTTTCAGGGGGGCACATGCCCTGATGACCCGCCCTGCAGCGGTATACCTGGGGTCTCTTCCCCCCCCTATGGACTGTGATTGTTTTTATAAACCCTTTTCTTTTTCATGCTGGAAACCCCCCCCTGAAAGCCCCCCCTTAGCGGTTACCTGGGGTCTTTCCCCCCCCCCTATGGACTGCGATATGGTTAAAAAAACCCACTCGGTTTCATGGGGGGCACACTGCCCTGATGAAGCTGTGTAGCCTGGTAAAAAATACAGGGGATGAGTGGGAGGTAACATTAAGGCTTTCATAAATCAGTACACTTCTGACACACCCGAGGGGTGTGGAAGGGGGGTGATTTAGTCAGTCATTTTTCCGCCTTGGACAGAGTGACGTGCTAGTTGACCTGTTAGATTTAAAAGTGGGGGCAGTACAGGTGGCCTTTCACCTCACCCCGTCAGAGCGGGCCCCAGGGACAACGGGATATCAAAAAGGTCGACAAATCGAAGGGAAAAATGGGGGGTTTTTTTAAAAATGCTTTTTTTTGGAGAAGTTGCCATTTTCCCGGGGCAGGGGGCCAAAGGATCATATTGCTTAACATGTGGTAAGAAAACCAGGGTTTACCGGACCTTGTCGCGGCAAACAGCCCCTTAGTCATAGTAAGGGGGGAGGGGAGTGAAACTTTGAGCCTGATAAAGATAGGAATTCAGCTCTCTCACAGGAAAAGGCTCCTACCCAAAAACTGATGGGGGGTACAGCTATGGAAACGGGTTATTGGGGGAACTCGCTTAGGCTGGTTTTATCTCGTGTTGAAAGTAAAGGGGCCCCTAACTTGCTTAACCGTTCCCCCCAAGCTCTCCTCATCAACCCCATCACCTCCCTGGGAACTCCTTTCCCCTCTTGAAAAAAAGGGAGGAAAGACGCCCCGGTGAGCTTGTTTTTATTTCCCCGCAAAATCCCTACCTAACCCCCGTCTGGGGGAAGAGTCCCACCTTGGGGGGCCCCCCAATTTTAGCCCTCCCACCCCCCCAGAGATACAGCAGCGCTGGTACAAATTTCCCAAGACTACAGGTGGCGTCACAAAAATGTATATAAATCTACCCCGAAAAATACCCCCAACATACGCCAGACCGCCGGGCCCCAGACGAGCCCCGCTCCCCCTTTACAATCCCATGCTTCCGGGGGGGCGGCTTGAGTACCCCTTGCTCTGGTAACCCAAAATTGTGGTGGGGGGTCGACACAAAATTTGGGGGTCCGAACAGGATACAAAAATTTCGCATTGCGACCCCCGTTCCCGTGAGTGTTTGGAAAAAGATGTTGCTTTGTTTGGGGCCAAAAAACCCCAATTTCCCCAATTCGGCCTAAGGCGCGGGGGAAAAGGTGGGGCCTGAAAGAGCGCGCAAATTTTTGGCAGCCCCCCGGGTCTGACTCACGGAAAGGGCCTGCAACGGAAGTGAACGCTCTGACATAAGCGCCTGCGACGAAGGCCTGTTCCACTGCGGTCCTGGAAATGCACGTCTGAAAACCTGGCTCGTTTAACCAAGGGGGCGCTAAGAGTCACAACAAACCCCCCGGTGCGGCCCCCCCGGGGGCCCCTCCCGCCCCGTCTGGTATTGTCCCGGTGGGGGGGGAGGCCAGCACCCACCGGGGTCCCCCTCTCCCTAACGCTTCCATATATGCCCCGGGGGAAAGGTTCCCCGTACACGGTTTTGCCCCGGGACATTAGCAGCTTCAAGCGGAAAATTTGCAGCATCCTAAAATTCTCCATGCCCAGAGACAAAAAGCTGCTGTGCTAATTGGGCGCTAACGGCGCTGGGGGGGAATGGGACTGGGATACCGTTGATCAGGAGTCGGTCCTGCGATTTTCCCCTTAAGCTGCATGCCAATTTGAAGACCACACAAAAGGGATCCCCCGGAGGCCTTCTATCACGTTCACAACAGCCAGGGACGCACCGGGACCGCTTGGACTAAGGACCCTGAGAGCCCTTAAGCGGGTTTAAAAAATTTAAATGTATTAAAAAAAAAAAATAAAATGCTGAAAGAAAATTTAAGGGGGTTTGAGACCCAAGGGAACGCAGAACTGTAAATGGTGGTCCTTAGACCCCCCGGTTTTACCTTTGATCCCCCCCCCCAAAGGGCATGGCAATAAAAGGCTGCGCCCCGGGGGCAAACCCGAGGTGGAACCCAACACCGGGGCTGAAGTACACGGGAAACCCGGGGCAGAACCCCCCTTTTCCCGTAGTGGCAGAAAAAAACGGGGGTGACCCCCCCTAGTGAATTGGATGTCTGCGCTCGGGGGTGCGCCAGCTGACAAAAATCTGGCTGCTAAAGTTGCCCTGCAGCTGCGGAAGAGAAAGGGGAAGATTTATTAGCTGACCCCCCAGAAGACTCCCTGGTGCACCGGAGAAGAAAAGACTCGCCCCCCGGGGGGGGGACAACGCCACCCCCGGGGGAGCAACCCTTGATCAACACCCCCGTCGGGAGATCATCGTTCCTGCAACCAAAAAGGGGCATCTGTCTACACGTGCCCTTTTAAAAAGGGGCCCCAAACCCCGGGCCAAGGGCCAACACCCGGAGAATACCCTCGGCCCCCAAAAAGGAACCCCAGGTAGTGGGCGGGGGACCCTACCTGTTATTTTTCTAAAGGGATTGCTTTTTCCGCTTTTTAGACATGGGTCCCGGTGACCCAATCCTGTGCCCTATATACCAATACGGGGAAAAGGACAGTCTTAAACCCCCCAGCCTTCTTTACTGTGTATTTTTTAAATGGTCTTCCTGTGAATACTGGGAAAAAAAAAGTGTAGATTAAAGGGGGCAGAGGGGGTTTTAAAAACCGGGGGTTCTGGAGTAAAGACTGTAAATGAGGAGAAGGTTTTAAATATTTTTTGGGGGACTAAAATTATCGGTAATTTTTTGGGAGAAGTTTGTTCTTGCTCCAAAGCTCGCTGAGATTGCCCGACCAAGGCAAGGGGTAAACCCCAAAGAGAGACCGGGCCCGGTGGTCAGCAGCAAGCGAAGTTACAGACGGCGAAATTGGAATGTACGGGTCATCCCCCGGATCTATTGTGACCCCCCCAATGGTGAAATACTTTGGGGTGCAGGGGGCCCAGGGGTTGAAGGGACAAATTTCCCCAAGCTGTAGTAGAACCCCACCTTTTCAGAACATAGACCTAAACTTAGACGCAAGGGGTTTTGTAGAGGGGGTGAATGGAAGAGTCCGGGGTACGGTTCCAATTGGGGAGATGTTATTAAATTTCCCTTATGCAACCTTGCAAAATTTTTTGATAAAATTCTTTCCCCCCCGGCTGACCTTTTAGACTCTGAAAAAGGGGAGGCAATGCCCAGCAACTCAGGGGGGGAAAGGGGTGTCAGCAACTCCATTTGGGAGGACCCCACTCCCGCTCCCAAAAAGAAGGGGGTATTAGGGGGGGTGCAAGAGTACCCCCAGGTTTAGCAAAAATCCACTTGATTTGGGAGAATTAAGTTTAATGTTGATGTTTTCATGCATAAAAAAACTGTCCTTTTTTTTTTTACAGCCCGGGGTGCGTCTTTTCCATGGGGAATGTGTGCCCTGGACAAATCCCCGGGGGGGTGGAGAGGAAACATTTAAAGGGGGTCTTATAACTAGTACATTCGACACACCCACAGGGGTTGGGGGAGTGTTTTTGTCATCAGTTTTTGCCCCGGACAGAGTGACTTTTTAGTCTGAGCCTGTTAACAGTTCAAAAAGTGGGGGTAGACAGGTGGTCTTTTTACCCAGCTAGTCAGAGCTGTGCCCCACGGAAACAGACGGAGATTCTTTAAGAGTGAGCAAACGGGGGGAAATGGAGGAATATTTAAAAAGGTTGGGGGTTGGGGAAAAGTCCGCAATTCTAGGGGCATGGGGCCCCAAGGATCACTTTGCTAAAGATGGGAAAAAAACCAAGATTTCCCCGGCCTTAGGTCGCGGCAAACGCCCAAAAAGTCAGTACGTAACGGGGAGGGGGGGTGAAAAAATTTGAGCCTGATCAGCAAATGGAATTCAAAAACTCTCACAGGGGAAAGGTCCCACCACAAAAAATGACTGGGGAGCACAGCTTTGGAATGCTGGAACGTAGAGGGAACTACGCTGCAGGCTGGTTTTTAACTCGTGTTGAAAGTAAAGGAGGGCCCCAACTTGCTTAACGTTCCTCAAAGCTCATCCCTCAACCCCATCCCTCCCTGGGAATGCTTACCATTTGCAAGTAAAGGTATGGAAGACGCTGACCTGTGGCGGTTTTAAATGCGCCTGCACAACCCCCCCCAAAACCCGACCTGGGGAAAAAGTCCCCCTGTGGGGCCCCACATTGCGCCTCACCTCCCCCTCAGAGATCTACAGCAGCGCTGGACAAAATTCCCCAAAAACTTGGGGGGCGTCACGAACTGTATATAAATCATCCCGTAAATATACCCCCCAAATACGCCAGACCCCAGGGCCACAGCCGAGCCCCGCTACCCCTTTTCAAAACCCCAAAAAACTTCCATGGGCTCGGCTCGAGTACCCCTTGCTCTGGAACCCCCCAAATTTTGTGGCGGGTCGTCACAAAGCCCCCCTGCAGGGTTTTCCTGGGGTCCTTTTCCCTTCCCTATGGATGTCGATATGTGCTTTTAACCCCTTCAGTTTATGCGGGCCCCCGTCCCTTTAACGCTCTGCAGGGGCGGGGGGTCTCTTCCCCCCCTATGGTTCGATATTCTTAAAACCATTCATTCTGGGCACATGACCCTGATGAAGCCGCTCCTGCAGCGGTGATACACGTGGGGTCTCTTCCCATCCCCTATGGACTGTCGATATGTGCTTATAAACCCATTCAGTTTCATGCTGGGCACACTGTCCCTGATGAAGCTGCTCCTGCAGCGGTGATACACGTGGGGTCTCTTCCCCTCCCCTATGGACTGTCGATATGTGCTTATAAACCCATTCAGTTTCATGCTGGGACACTGTCCCTGATGAAGTGCTCCTGCAGTGGTGTACACGTGGGGTCTCTTCCCCTCCCCTATGGACTGTCGATATGTGCTTATAAACCCATTCAGTTTCATGCTGGGCACACTGTCCCTGATGAAGCTGCTCCTGCAGCGGTGATACGCGTGGGGTTTCTTCCCCTCCCCTATGGACTGTCGATATGTGCTTATAAACCCATTCAGTTTCATGCTGGACACACCTGCCCCTGATGAAGCCGCTCCTGCAGCGGTGATACACGTGGGGTCTCTTCCCCTCCCCTATGGACTGTCGATATGTGCTTATAAACCCACTCGGTTTCATGCTGGGCACACTGACCTGATGAAGCCGCTCCTGCAGCGGTGATACACGTGGGGTCTTTCCCCTCCCCAATGGACTGTCGATATTGTGCTTATAAACCCATTCAGTTTCATGCTGGGCACACTGTCCTGATGAAGCTGCTCCTGCA
This sequence comes from Oophaga sylvatica, assembly GCA_033576555.1. NCBI lineage: Eukaryota > Metazoa > Chordata > Amphibia > Anura > Dendrobatidae > Oophaga > Oophaga sylvatica. Next base: position 8,433 of record JARQOD010012642.1, on the reverse strand, counting down.
GCGGTGATACACGTGGGGTCTCTTCCCTCCCATATGGACTGTGATATGTGCTTATAAACCCATTCAATGTTTCATGCTGGGCACACTGTCCTGATGAAGCTGCTCCTGCAGTGGTGATACACGTGGGGTCTCTTCCCCTCCCCTATGGACTGTCGATATGTGCTTATAAAACCCATTCAGTTTCATTGCTGGGCACACTGTCCCTGATGAAGCTGCTCCTGCAGCGGCGATACACGTGAGGTCTCTTCCCTCCCCTATGGACTGTCGATATGTGCTTATAAACCCACCGGTTTCATGCTGGGCACACTGCCCCTGATGAAGCCGCTCCTGCAGCGGTGATACGCGTGGGGTCTCTTCCCCTCCCCTTGGACTGTCGATATGTGCTTATAAACCCACTCGGTTTCATGCTGGGCACACTGACCCTGATGAAGCTGCTCTGCAGCAGTGATACGCGTGGGGTCTCTTCCCCTCCCCTATAGGACTGTCGATATGTGCTTATAAACCCACTCGGTTTCATGCTGGTCACACTGACCTGATGAAGCCGCTCCTGCAGCGGTGATACACGTGGGGTCTCTTCCCCTCCCTATGGACTGTCGATATGTGCTTATAAAACCCATCAGTTTTCATGCTGGGCACCTGCCCCTGATGAAGCTGCTCCTGCAGTGGTGTATACAGTGGGTCTCTTCCCCTCCCCTATGGACTGTCGATATGTGCTTATAAACCCACTCGGTTTCATGCTGGGCACACTGCCCCTGATGAAGCTGCTCCTGCAGTTGGTGATACACGTGGGGTCTCTTCCCCTCCCCTATGGACTGTCGATATGTGCTTATAAACCCACTCGGTTTCATGCTGGTCACACTGACCCTGATGAAGCCGCTCCTGCAGTGGTGATACACGTGGGGTCTCTTCCCTCCCCTATGGACTGTCGATATGTGCTTATAAACCATTCAGTTTTCATGCTGGGCACACTGTCCCTGATGAAGCTGCTCCTGCAGCGGTGATACACGTGGGGTCTCTTCCCCTCCCCTATGGACTGTCGATATGTGCTTATAAACCCATTCAGTTTCATGCTGGACACCCTGCCCCTGATGAAGCCGCTCCTGCAGCGGTGATACACATGGGGTCTCTTCCCTCCCCTATGGACTGTCGATATGTGCTTATAAACCACTCGGTTTCATGCTGGGCACACTGACCCTGATTAAGCCGCTCCTGCAGCGGTGATACACGTGAGGTCTCTTCCCCTCCCTATGGACTGTCGATATGTGCTTATAAACCCATTCAGTTTCATGCTGGGCACACTGTCCCTGATGAAGCTGCTCTGCAGCGGTGATACACGTGAGGTCTCTTCCCCTCCCCTATGACTGTCGATATGTGCTTATAAACCCACTCGGTTTCATGCTGGGCACACTGCCCCTGATGAAGCCGCTCCTGCAGCGGTGATACGCTGGGGTCTCTTCCCTCCCCTATGGACTGTCGATATGTGCTTATAAACCCACTCGGTTTCATGCTGGGCACACTGACCCTGATGAAGCTGCTCTGCAGTGGTGATACACGTGGGGGTCTCTTCCCCTCCCCTATGGACTGTCGATATGTGCTTAGAAACCCATTCAGTTTCATGCTGGGCACACTGCCCTGATGAAGCTGCTCCTGCAGTGGGTGATACACGTGGGGTCTCTTCCCTCCCCTATGGACTGTCGATATGTGCTTTAAACCCACTCGGTTTCATGCTGGTCACACGACCCTGATGAAGCCGCTCCTGCAGCGGGGTGATACACGTGGGGTCTCTTCCCCTCCCTATTGGACTGTCGATATGTGCTTATAAACCCATTCAGTTTCATGCTGGGCACACTGCCCCTGATGAAGCTGCCCTGCAGTGGTGATACACGTGAGGTCTCTTCCCCTCCCCTATGGACTGTCGATATGTGCTTATTAAACCCACTCGGTTTCATGCTGGGCACACTGCCCTGATGAAGCCGCTCCTGCAGCGGTGATACATGTGGGGTCTCTTCCCCTCCCCTATGGACTGTCGATATGTGCTTATAAACCCATTCAGTTTCATGCTGGGCACACTGTCCCTGATGAAGCTGCTCCTGCAGCGGTGATAAACGTGGGGTCTCTTCCCCTCCCCTATTGACTGTCGATATGTGCTTATAAAACCCATTCAGTTTCATGTGGGCACACTGCCCTGATGAAGCTTCTCCTGCAGTGGTGATACACGTGAGGTCTCTTCCCTCCCCTATGGACTGTCGATATTGTGCTTATAAACCCACTCGGTTTCATGCTGGGCACACTGCCCCTGATGAAGCTGCTCCTGCAGTGGTGATACACGTGGGTCTCTTCCCCTCCCTATGGACTGTCGATATGTGCTTATAAACCCACTCGGTTTCATGCTGGGCAACTGACCCTGATGAAGCCGCTCCTGCAGCGGTGATACGCGTGGGGACTCTTCCCCTCCCTGTTGACTGTCGATATGTGCTTATAAACCCATTCGGTTTCATGCTGGACACACTGCCCCTGATGAAGCCGCTCCTGCAGCGGTGAAACGCGTGGGGTCTTTCTCCTCCAGTATGGACTGTCGTTATGTGCTTATAAACCCACTTGGTTTCATGCTGGGCACACTGACTCTGATAAAGCCGCTCCTGCAGCGGTGATACACGTGGGGTCTCTTCCCCTCCCCTATGGACTGTCGATATGTGCTTATAAAACCCACTCGGTTTCATGCTGGACACACCCCTGATGAAGCCGCTACTGCAGCGGTGATACACGTGGGGTCTCTGCCCCTCCCCTATGGACTGTCGATATGTGCTTTATAAACCCACTGGGTTTCATGCTGGGCACACTGACCCTGATGAAGCCGCTCCTGCAGCGGTGATACGCGTGGGGTCCTTCCCCTCCCCTATGGACTGTCGATATGTGCTTTTAAACCCACTCAGTTTCATGCTGGACACATTGCACCTGATGAAGCCTCTCCTGCAGCGGTGATACGCGTGGGGTCTCTTCCCCTCCACATGGACTGTCGATATGTGCTTATAAACCCATTCGGTTTCATGCTGGACACATGCTCCTGATGAAGCCGCTCCTGCAGCGGTGATACACGTGGGGTCTCTTCCCCTCCCTATGGACTGTCGATATGTGTGTAATGTATGTAGTACAGTTCATATAGGTCTTGTGCTTGGGTGCGATGAAAATACATGAGACACAGGTTTGATATAGAAAAGTCCTGTATTACTTCATACAAGTTGGCAGAAATAGTCACACAGTTTGCAGACAACAGAAACAGGAGACACAGCAGGCCAGAGTAATCCAAGCTCAGCAATCACTCTCCAATACAGATTCAGGATCTTCTTCTCTGTTTACCGTAAGTCCATGCAAACGTGGGTCTTTCAAAGAGCAGGGGTTCAGAGTCCACAAGTGCTTCGAGTTTCCTCAGTAGGAATAGCTGGAGTACAAGGTCCAAGGCTTACAGGAGTCAAGTCACAGGTTCACTGCAGGCTAGATTCTGAAGCACTGATTGCTCAGTGTGGCTGCTTAGAAGCAAAGGTGAGAATCAGGGCGGGAACATGCAAGCTGGAAACTCCATTTTGACTGAGGGCAAGATAGCTGCAGCAAGACAGAAAGTAAAATGGCTGACGAACAAACTGAGTTTCAGGAATATATACATAGAACCTTACATTACTCCCCCCTTAAGGACAACCTCCGGATGACCTCAGACCAGGCTTGTGTGGGTACCTCTGATGAAACTGACGGAGCAAGCGAGGAGCATTAACGTTATTGACCGGTTCCATGAGTTGTCCTCCACTGGGGTAGCCCTGCCATTTAATCAGATATTGTAACTGATTTCTATACAACCTGAATCTAAAATCCTTTCCACCACAAATTCTTCCTGACCATCGACTAGCACTGGGTCAGGGCAAGGAGAGGAACGTCCAGGAAACGTATTGGGTGTCGCAGCCTTTAGTAGGGATACATGAAAGACAGGGTGGATTCTCATAGTTCTGGGCAGTGAAGACGACAAGCAACGGCACTTATAATTTTACTGATTTTATAGGGTCCAATGTACTTATGTCCCAACTTAGACGATGGAATCCTTAACTTAAGATTTCTGGTTGACAGCCAGACCAAGTCTCCTACTTGAAAGCTGGTGCAGGTTTACGAAATTTATCTGCTGCTTTCTTGTTACCTTTCTTGAGCCGATTCCAGATTTTCCTTTAGAAGATCCATATTCTTCTGTAAAGACGTGATTCTTTCAGCCATGCGGTAAAGGCGTTTCTATGGGAAATCGTGGTAGAATGTTAGGATGATAACCTAGATTAGAGTAAAAAGGAGACTGTTTAGTGGAGGCACTCTGAGAGTTGTTATACGAGAACTCAGCTAATGGAAGTAGATCCACCCAATCATCCTGTAGGTGGCAGATAAAGCAGCGGAGATACTGCTCCAGGGTTTGATTGGTTCGTTCTGTCTGTCCATTAGTCTGGGGATGAAAAGCAGAAGAAAGGTTTACTTTAATGTCCAATGCTGCACAGAAATTTTGCCAAAACCTAGAAGTGGAATTGCACCCTCGATCCGAAATAACCTCATCTGGTACTCCATGTAAACGAAACACATCTTTAATCATCAAATCTGATGTCTGTTTTGCAGTGGGTAAGCGACACAAGGGATAAAATGAGCTGCCTTTGTTAGACGGTCAACCACCACTGAATGGTGTTCTTCCCTTGAGAGGTTGGTAACTCCACAATGAAGTCCATAGAAATGGATCCCCACGGGCGGGACGGGGTGGGAAGAGGCTGTAACAGACCAGTTGGGGAGGAGCGAGGCGTTTTGCATCTTTCACAGACCTCACATGAAGTGACATAATTCAAAACATCCTTCCTGCAAGTGGGCCACCAAAAGAAACGAGAAAGAAATTCCTGTGTCTTTAGAATTCCTCTATGCCCAGCTATCTTGGAATCGTGAATGAGTTGCAATACTCTTAATCTGACTGTTTCAGGAATATACAGACGTTGTCCCTGAATCCACACACCATTCTTAAAGACAAGACTTACGTCCCTTGGGGGTTGTGCCAAAAAGGAATCCGCATGGTATGCTTCCTTGATGTCCTTAAGTAGTCTTGATTATGATTACTCCTAGGAATCTAGAGTCAGGAAGAATAGTCTTAGGAGGAGTAATTGGACGTGTCTCTGCTGAGTAAATCCTAGAGAGTGCATCAGCCTTTCCATTGCGCGATCCTGGTCTATAAGAGATGATAAATTAAATTGGTTTAAGAAAAGATTCCAGCGAGCCTGGCGAGGAGTCAGGACTTAGCCGACCTGATAAACTCAAGGTTACGATGGTCTGTCAGGACGACTATTTGCTGTGCAGCTCCCTGAAGAAGGTGTCTCCATTCTTTGAAGGCGGCAATAATGGCCAACAACTCTCTATTGCCCACATCGTAGTTCCTCTCAGCCGAAGACAACTGCTGGGAAAAGAAGGCACAGGGATGCAAGACATTCTTCTCACCTGTTCTCTGAGAGAGTTAGCTCCAACGGCACAGTCTGAAGCATCCCTCTATTATGAAGGCAAGCTCGGGGTTGGGATGTACTAGGATAGGTGCAGTGGTAATTTATCTTTTAGACGGGAAAATGCTTCCTGGGCTTGGGGCGTCCAGGAAAACCTTTAGACTCTTTCCGGGTAGTTGAGTGATAGGTGACACTACCTCAGAGAAAATTTCTAATGAAACGTCTATAGAAGTTGGCAAACCCGATGAAGCGCTGTACCTCCTTCACATTTCTAGGACTTGGCCAATCCTTGATGGCTTGGGTTTTGCTTCCATCCATACTAATTCCTTGTGTAGACAGTACATACCCCAGAAATTGAATTTCGGTCCTATGGAATTCACACTTTTCAAGTTTGATGTAAAGATGATTTTGTCTTAGACGTTCCAAGACCATTCTCACATGTCCATGATGTTCCTCTGTGGAGTTAGAAAAAATTAGAATATCATCCAAATAAATTACCACGAATGTATCTAGGAGATCCCTGAAGATGTCATTCACCAAGTGTTGGAAAGTGGCTGGGGCGGTACTCAGACCAAAAGGCATAACTAGATATTCAAAGTGTCCATAGCGTGACCTGAATGCAGTCTTCCATTCATCCCCAGGTCTAATACGGACTAAGTTATAGGCCCCACGAAGATCTAGTTTAGAAAAAATTTTGGCATGTCGCACTCTCTCCAATAACTCGGGGATTAAAGGCAATGGATAACGGTTTCTAATAGTAACCTTATTGAGTTCCCTATAGTCTACGCATTGGTCTCAGAGATCCATCTTTCTTCTTTACAAAGAAGATGGGTGCACCTGCAGGAGATGAAGAGGGGCGTATGAAGCCCTTGGCTAGATTTTCATCTATGTAATCCTTTAAAGCCTTTAGCTCGGGCCCTGCCAGGGGGTAGATCTTACCAAAAGGTATCTCTGCTCCAGGCAATAATTCAATTGGACAATCATATGGACGGTGAGGAGGAAGCTGGTCAGCGTTCTTCTTGTCACATAAATCCACATAGTCCTGGTATACAGCTGGTAGTTCAGGGACTGACATGATTCCTTTAGGAACAGAGCAAGCTGAAACTTTTGGATCATCTGTTTCTCTGGAAAGTGTAATTCCTTGGTTCCCAGTTAATGGTAGGATTCTGAGCCTGCAGCCATGGTTAGCCCTAGAATAATGGGAAAGTGGGGAGAAGAGATAAGCATAAAGGACAGTTTCTCTTGATGATCTTTACCCCTAAGAACCCTCAAAGGCTCTGTTCCTGATCCACTGGTCCAGAGGTCAGCAGGGAGCCATCCACAGTTTCCATCTGTACTGGAGTAGCCTTCTTCACTGAACGTATTCCCTGTTTCAGAGCAAAGGAGACATCCATAAAATTTCCACTTGCCCCTGAGTCGATCATAGCAGAGCTAGACACCCAAGCTGAGTCAACCAGAGTTTGATGGAAAGAAAGCAATGAGAATTGTTTTTCTTACAATCAGCTGGGAAAACCGCTGAGGAAACTTGAAAAATGGCAGCGTTTACACAGTCAACGTCCTCAGAGGTAACGGAGTTTAAGTCCAAGAAATCAAGATCTGTTGCTGCAGATCTCTCTGGAGCCTGAGGCTCGGACCTGACAGATCCCCTCTCGCAACACTCACAATGAATGAGTGCTGCAGTAGTCTTACGAGAACGGCTGGGCAGTTTATAATGAAGTGCCCTGACTTACCACAATAGAAACATAGATTCTCCTTAAAACGATGTTCTTGCGTGCATCACTAACCCGTCGTTGTAAAGAGTCTACCTGCATGGGTTCAGGTTCAGGTTCCCGTGTAATCCTACTCAAAGGTTCCTTAGCTGGAGAGGAAGGTAGGAAAAGGTTAGTACGATTGCTTTCGAACCATCTCTCTTGCCTGCGTTCAGTCAGACGAGTATCAATACGGATGCAGTAGTTAATAAAGTCACCTAACGCAGTGGGAGGGTCGGCACGAGCAAGTTCATCCTTAATCAGTGGAGATAACCCCTTTCGAAAAATAGATTTTTTGGCGGAACTGTCCCAGGTGGTATCAAGGGCCCATCTCCTGAAATCCAAGGCATATTCAGCTACCGAGTGCTTACCTTGGCGCAAAGCTAACATGGCTGCTTCAGCTGTTGCACCTCGATTGGGGTCATCAAACACCTGCCCATGGCTGAAATAAAAGCATCAAGGTGATTCAAACAATCATCCTCAGTCTCAATCAGAGGGTTTGCCCAATCAAAGCCTGTTGGTAAGCAACAAAAATTATAGTAAGCACTTTAGATCGTTCAGTGGGAAATTGTGAAGCATGTGCAGCAAAAAAAAGATTGCATTGATTAATAAATCCCCTGAATTTCTCACGTTCACCGCCAAAACGAAAAGGGGGCAACTTGGGAATCCCAGCACTTCGGGGCTACGGCAGGAGCCTGGACTCGCCCCTCTAGAACCTCAATCCTGGCTCGCAAATCCTGGGTAGTCTGTCCAACCACTTGCAAATTGTGATTATTGAGGTCCTGTAGATTGTAAAACGGGTCTTTTTATTCTGCAAATCTGCAAGGATATTATCAGTCACTCCGCAAAGTTCCTTTATGCGGGCCTCCATTTTCCAATCTTTTAAGACAGGATTACTGGAAGAAGAGGAGAGAAAAAAACAATAGTGTTCAACTGTGGCAACACTGCAGAGAGAAAAAAAAAATTAAGGGAACTGCTCACCTGGAATGGTTGTGAGGAGTCACAACCACTATCATCACAGAAAGTTTCAACCAGACATCTGATATCCACAGTTACAGCAGACAAAAAAGAGAAAAGAAAGGAAAAAAAAAAAAAACAATAGTGTTTACCTGTGGTAACACTGCAAAAAGAAAAACTTAAGGGAAATTGCTCACCTGGAATGGTTGTGAGAAGTCACAACCACTGTCATC
>JARQOD010012641.1:0-18810 GCA_033576555.1 Oophaga sylvatica | reverse complement strand
GGACCGTCTGAACCCCCTGCCATGCGCAAAACATCTAGGGGTGAGATCTCACGGGGCAAATTTGTACCCCTCGTTTAATGACAGAAAAACCCACAATGTTATCAGGAATAACTTGAATCTGACAAAAGTAATAATAAATCAAAAATCTATTAAAATAAACCAGAAAGTCAGACATTGCTTTTCAACCTGTTTCCACAGAATTTAAAAAAAAAAAAAAACTCATGAAATAGGCTTGGATAGAAATGATGGTACCCCTGAAAATAATGTGACAAAAGGGACATGTTAAATCAAGATGTGTCCACTAATTAGCATCACAGGTGTCTACAATCTTGGTGTCTCAGGAGATTAGAAAGAAAATAATAGACAAACATGTTAAAGGTAAAAGTTATAAGACCATCTCCAAGCAGCTTGATGTTCCTGTGACTACAGTTGCACATATTATTCAGAAATTTAATCTCCATGGGACTGTAGCCAACCTCCCTGGATGTGGCCGCAGGAGAAAAATTGATGATAAATCAAAGATACAGATAATACGAAAGGTAACAAAAGAGCCCAGAAAAAACTTCTAAACAGTTTAAAGGTGAACTTCAAGCTCAAGGAACACCAGTGTCAGATCGCACCATCCGTCGTTGTATAAACCAAAGTTGACTTCAAGGGAGACGACCAAGGAAAGACATCATTGATGAAAAAAATCATAAAACAGCCAGACTGGAATTTCCCAAAACTACATGTTGACAAGCCACAAACCCTCTAAGAGAATGTCCTATGGACAGATGAGACAAAAATTGATTTTTTTGGCAAAGCACATCAGTTCTATGTTCACAGACGGAAAAATGAAGCATATCAAGAAAAGAAACACTGTCCCTACTGTGATACATGAAGGAGGCTCTGTTATGTTCTGGGGCTGCTTTTCTGCACCTGGTACAGGGTGTCTAAAATCTTTGCAGAGTACAATGAAATCTCAAGACTATCAAGGGATTCTAGAGAGAAATGTGCGGCCCAGTGTCAAAAAGCTTGGTCTCAGTCGCATGTCATGGGTTTGCAACAGAATAATGACCCAAAACACACAGCTAAAAACACCCAAGAATGACTAAGAGGAAAACATTGGACTATTCTAAAGTGGCCTTCTATAAGCCCTGACCTAAATCCTATTGAGCATCTTTGGAAAGAGCTGAAACATGCCGTCTGGAAAAGGCAACCTTCAAACACGAGACAACTGGAGCAGTTGGCTCTTGAGGAGTGGGCCAAAATACCTGTCGAGAGGTGCAAATGTCTCAGTTACAGGAATCATTTGATTGCAGTGATTGCCTCAAAAGGTTGTGCAGCAAAATATTAAGTTAAGGGTACCATCATTTCTGTCCAGACCTATTTCATGAGTTTTATTTTTAAAAAATTCTGTGGAAGCATGGTTGAAAAGCAATGTCTGACTTTCATTTGTTCATTTTCATAGTTTTTTGATTTATTATTACTTTTGTCAGATTCAAGCTATTTCTGTCACCATTTTGGGGGCTAGACGCTACCTGGCCAAGGGCACCCCTCCAGCATCCCTTATTTTGGGTAAGTTTCCTCTCATTTTTGGGTTCTGTTTGAACCTGGTACTGGTATTTACTACTGCTGCTTTGGCGCTATTACTTTGGGACACTTACCTATTTCATGTATCTGCACATATGCACTGGCACTTTAGAGGGACTATCCCTCTTATACTGTTGAGATACATTTGGGATTGTCTGGGTGGTTTTTGCCCTTTGGTGCCTGGGGTTTTTTCCTGCATGAATTTGTCATATTACTAATGCTTTGTATACTGCTTTTCTACTTTGATAGTTGATCTAATAAAATCTAAATTTTATCTTTATATTGTTGACCTGATTGCTTCATTTTTCTCCTGGTGTATATATATTCTGTCACCATTGTGGGTTTTTCTGTCATTAAACGAGGGGGCCCTAACATTTGACATTTGCCCCTAAGAGCCACGGGTGGAATCGCGATCCACCTGTGGCTGTTAGCCCGTTAAACGCTGCTGTCAATCTCTGACAGCGGCATTTAATGTGATCGTGCCGAAAGCTCATCACTAATCCCGCCCATCGACGCCCATGTCATATGACCGTGGGTCACTGATGGGTTGGCATGACAACCCGGGGTCTGCAAGAGACCCCTGTGGTTGTCATTGCTGGATTGCTATGAGCGCCGCCCAGTGGTCGGCTCTCATAGCAAGTGAATATTTTTGCTACACACAGGCGACATGATCTCCGCCTGTGTGTAGCAGATGCGATCGGACAACTGCAGCTTCTAGTCTTCCATGGAGACTATTGAAGCATGAAAAAATTTAAAAAATGTTTTTAAAAATATTAAAAAAATAAAAAAATATAAAAGTTCAAATCACCCCCCATTCGCCCCATTCAAAATAAAACAATAAAAAAATAAAAAAATACACATACTTGGTATAGCTGGGTTCAGAATTGCCTGATCTATCAAACTATAAAATAATTAATCCGATTGGTAAACAGCGTAAAGAAAAAAATTAAAAAATACCAAAATTACGTTATTTTGGTTGCCGCAACATTGCATTAAAATGCAATAATAGGCGATCAAAAGATCGTATCCACAAAATGGTATCATTAAAAACATCAGCTCGGCATGCAAAAAATAAGCCATCAACCAGCCCCATATCACGAAAAATAGAGATGCTACGGGTCTCAGAACATGATGCAATTTTTTTTTTTTTATAAAATTTGGATTTTTTTTTCACCACTTAAATAAAAAACAACCTATACATGTTTGGGATCTACAAACTCATAATGACCTGGAGAATCATAATGGCAGGTCAGTTTTAGCATTTGGTGAACATGGTAAAAAAAATCTAAAAAACAGTTGTGGAATTTCACTTTTTTTGCAATTTCACCACACTTGGAATTTTTTTTTCCTGTTTTCGAGTACACGATATGGTAAAACCAATGATATTGATCAATAGTACAACTTGTCCTGCAAAAAACAAGCTCTCACATGGCCATATTGATGGAAAATTAAAAAAGTTATGATTCTGGGAATAAGGGGAGCAAAAAACTGAAATGCAAAAATGAAAAAGGGCCAGGGGGTAATTATCATTATTTAAAGGATGAGTAAAATTATTTAGATCTTGTAATAAAAGCAACTGCAAGGCTTTAAAAGTGATACTGTAAGTCCCATGTTTTATTAATTTGAAATTAGTTAGTATATTGATAGGTAATGTTTCCCCTTAACCCCTTAAAAACTTGGCAATTTTTCATGTTTGATATTACGTTTTTCCACTCTTTATTCCAAGAGCAATAACTTTTTCATTTTTCTATACATATCCATCTGAGGGCATGTTTGTTTTTTAAGAGGGTCACACGTGGGTCCAGAGCAAGCGGCTTAAAATATTCAAGGGGTAAGCAACTTTATACTTATGCAGCTATAGGTCACGGTATGCTGATAGGTGGATTCACATTGCCAACTACATATACTGATGTGTTTACCATTGTAGCACACGTGTCTTGAGCTGTTTAAAATCTCCCTATTTTTGATATATACTTGTTGTAATCTAAATGTATTTTCCTTGCTGCTACATATCAAATATTCAGGTCCCACGTGTTTATTACAGTTTTTTATGCTAGGGTCATTCACTATTGTGTGACTTTTTATGTACACGTTGTAGCGATAGTAATGAACACATAGACAGATGAGAGAGTAAGACTTCACTATACCTTTGTATGGGGTTTGAGGACCTGTGATGAGGTCACTGCCACATGACCAGTCATGTGTTCTATGTTAGCTGGATGTCTGAGATATAAATGAGCCTGCTGCTGACCACAGGTGTGAGTGACTGGAGGTGTGGAAACCTCCAGTGTGGGAGTTCTGAGGAAACCTCCAGTGTGTGTGCTGAAGAGAGTACTCAGTTAGAGTACCAGGACTTTATATCTACTTTTTGTTACTTTGTGCCAGAGAAGGCTGTTTTGTTTTCTGTTTGACAGCAAGTTTATGAAGTCTTAATAAACTTGCTTAAAGAACCAGGAAGAGTCGCCCTCCTGCTTACCTCCGGTCGCACACCAGCGAGGCATAATCCTTACAATTGGTGGAGACGTGCGAGCAGCTTCCCAGCAGAGAAGTGGGACTGGTTACTGCATATCGTGGGTCAAGGCTATAGCAAGCCAGCCTGCATTGCCGAGAGAATGGAGGACCTGCTGAAACACTTGGTCCAGGCACAGGTGCAGCAACAAGAGGTCAACAGGATGTTGTTGCAACAGATGCAGCAGAGCCAGCAGGAGCACCAACAGCAGATGCAGCAGAGCCAGCAGGAGCATCGGCAGCAGATACAGCTTCTGACAACCGCCGTCCAAGGCAGGACGAGCGCCCCAACCCCAGGTCTGGCTGATGACAACCACGTCAGAAAGGCGGTAAGACGCACATTACAAAAAATTGACCCCCGGGATGATGTTGAAGCCTTCCTGACTGTATTTGAGAGGGTTGCTGAGAGGGAAAGACTTCCCCCAGAGCAGTGGGCAGAGGTACTGGCCCCATACCTGACAGGGGAACCCCAGAAGGCGTACTACGATTTGACTGTGCAGGACGCTCAGCAGTATCCTAAGCTAAAGGTGGAGATCTTTGCACGTAGGGGGGGTAACAATGACTGTCAGGGCACAAAGGTGCACCGCTGGGCTTATCACCGGGACAAACTGCCGCGCTCCCAAATGTTTGACCTGCTGCATCTGGTCCAGAAATGGCTACAGCCAGAGTCCGCTACGCCGGCACAGATGGTAGAAAGAGTCGTCATGGATCGGTTTGTGCACTCCCTGCCAAAGCCCCTACAGACTTGGGTTGCCCAGGGTGATCCCCGGAATGCTGATGAACTGTCGACTGGTCGAGAGATACCAGGGGATGGAAGGTGCCTTGGGGAAGCAGCCCATTCCGTACTGGCGGCCCCAACAGGGGGCAGAGTCCCAAAAAGGGGTGGGGCACCCAAGGTCAAAATGGCGGGGGGAGGTGGTGCCCAAGGTCACTGCAGGTGATATTATTTGTTGGAGGTGCCGCGAGCCAGGACACATAGCTGCCCGGTGTCCCCAGACTACCGAGCAGATGGACTGCAGCATAGGACACCGTATTTCATGGTATGCATATTCAGCCTGCAGTAGGAACCCGTTCCCCAATCAGGGTCCTCAAGTCTGTCCCATGAAGGTGAACGGTGAAGCAGTAACAGCGCTGCTAGACTCTGGGAGCTTAGTGACCTTGGTGAGGTCCACTTTTCCTCTCAACATATTACCAGGGAAAAAAGTTGGTGTTCAATGCATACATGGTGATGTAAAGGACTACCCTATGGCCAGAGTGGACATTGAAACGACGCATGGCACTGAGTCTCATGAAGTCGGCGTCGTTCGGGACTTGGTGTGTCCTATAATTATAGGCCGGGATTTTTGTTGTTTTGGGATCTGTGGAGAAAGGATTCTGAGGTCCCTAGCGAGAATGAGGAACCAGTAAACCCTAATAAAGTACTGTCACACTCAGAGGGGGCGGAGTCCCAAACTGAGTGGGTGAGGAGAAAAGAGGTGGCGGCGAATAAACAGACGGACTATTGCCAGGTTCAGGGTTCAAACAGCGTATGTCCAGAATGGTGTACTGACTTTACATCTGACCGGGGGGCACTGAACCGTTCTCTAATAGTGAATGGAGAGTGTGTGAGTGGACTTCTAGACTCAGGGAGCCAGGTGACCCTACTGAGCGACACACTCCCTGTCTATCTGATTCCCGGAAGGAAAATGGAAGTCCATTGCATTCATGGGGTCACTAGGGAGTATCAGGTAACCAGGCTAATTATTGAGACGTCCACTATTATTTCTATCCATGATGTCCCTGTAGTCCCAGACTTACCATACCCTATAATAATAGGCCAGGATTTTAAACGATTTTGGGAGGTGTGGGACGAAGGACTGGCTGAGTGCTCAGAAGGGAACCAGAAGGACCCTAAGAGAGGCCCATCCCAGCAGGCGGCTGTAGTGGTTGCTGATAGTGTGGTGGGTAAAATAGAGGTAACACCCCCTATAGTCAAAGATACCCAGTGCCTGGTGACGGGTAGAAAGTGTGGCTCAGACCAAAGTGGGGACTTTGGGGTGACCAAATATAGGACCGAAGGAAACTGGGTAGCTCCAGGAATAGGGGCCAGACAGCCTATATTCTCTAAGAAGAGAAATAAGGGGGAAATGATGGTGCCACATGTACGGGATAAAAGAGAGCAAGACCATGAGATAGAGCTGCTTAAAGAGACAGTCGTGCGAGAAAGCATACGGAGACAAGGGATTGAGCAACGAGTGGAGGACCTGGAGAAGGAAGTCTCTAAAGTCCAAGGTCAACTATCAGCTTGCCAGACAGCGAACCAAGTCCTAGTGAAAGATACAGAGATGCTCAGAGAGGCCCAAGAGAAGCATCAGCAGGAACTTCTACGGAGAGAGGATGAGCACCGCTGCTGGACAGAGGAGCTAGAGAAAATTCTCCAGAAACTCCAGATAGAGGAGGCTAATGCCCAGCTCAGGAAATCCACGACAGACCGGGAAATCGAACGGTTGCGCTCTCCCAGTCCGAGCGTACGGGAGGAGAGTGAACTGAAGAGGCTGACCAAAGAAGGGGCCTCGACGGCGGAAGAAAGTCAGCAAGGGAACCACCACCCAGATGGCCACACCCGGGAAGTCACAGTGAAGCGGGAGGCGGACATAAGAGCTATGCCACTACAATACCTCCGCGAGAAGCAGAGACGTCGGGAGCCAACAAGAAAACCTCCAAGTCGGAGGGGGTTGGTGGAAAGCCTTGGGAAGATCCGGATGCTCCTGGAGGTGCACCAGGGAAAAATAGAGCAGCTAAGACTTGAGAAGGAGCAGACCAACAGACAGCTGCAAGAGTTGGGGGGAAAAGGCAGTCACCTTCAACCCACAGTATAGAGAGGCGCAGAAGTTCGCTTCAGAGTGAAAGTCATGGAAGTGAAACTAAGACAGAACATAGAGGGCCTGAAATGAGAGGTAGAGGCCGTGACACCTCAATTAGCTCAGCACTCAGTGACCTAAGCCAAACTGTGACAGACGGTTAATTGTGGAGACGACTGAAAAGAGTTTCAGTCGGTGAATGAAATGTGCCAGCCCACGGCTTTGCAGAGGGGAGTATGTAGCGATAGTAATGAACACATACACAGATGAGAGAGTAAAGGTATGCCACACTAAACAATATCGCTAACGGGATCGCTAAAAAACGTCACTATTTAGCGATCCGTTAGCGATATTGTTCAGTGCGGCAGCTTCAGCGACGAGCTTCTGCGTGATCTCGCTCGTCGCTGAACGTTCGGACCCTATTTTCTCGTCGGCGCTCCGCTGGGTAAGTATCTAATCGCTGTGTGGCACCTTTTCTTAGCGATTTAGCGGTACTTTTGTACGCTAAAGTCGTAGAAGATCGCTACGGCGATAGCGTCGTTAACTATATCGCTAAATGTGCCGCATTTAGCGATATAGAAACAATCCGCTAGCGATCGCATTAGTATGCGTCGTTATAGTGATCGCTAGCGGGATTGTTAGTGTGCAGTACTTAAGACTTCACTATACCTTTGTATGGGGTTTGAGGACCTGTGATGAGGTCACTGCCACATGACCAGTCATGTGTTCTATGTTAGCTGGATGTCTGAGATATAAATGAGCCTGCTGCTGACCACAGGTGTGAGTGACTGGAGGTGTGGAAACCTCCAGTGTGGGAGTTCTGAGGAAACCTCCAGTGTGTGTGCTGAAGAGAGTACTCAGTTAGAGTACCAGGACTTTATATCTACTTTTTGTTACTTTGTGCCAGAGAAGACTGTTTTGTTTTCTGTTTGACAGCAAGTTTATGAAGTCTTAATAAACTTGCTTAAAGAACCAGGAAGAGTCGCCCTCCTGCTTACCTCCGGTCGCACACCAGCGAGGCATAATCCTTACAACGTGTACTTTTTCTAAATAAATGAACTTATTTTTGCAATAGCAAAGTGTTTTTTACTCCTTTTTTTCTCTTGTTTTGTGCTTGCATATTTGGAGTACACTTTTATATATAGTCCTTTATTTTGGGCAAATGTCATAGATACATGCTTGTGCATTTCTGTGATATATACCCCTCTCTTTTGTACTGGTCTGTATTTATCATGTTTGTTTTTTGTAGGACGAATTGTACTTTTGAATGACACCATCCATTTTATCATGTGATGTACTGAAAAATGGAAAAAAAAGTGTGATAAAATGGCAAAAAAGCGTAGATCAGTATTTTTTATTTTTTTTGTCTACAGTGTTCAGAAATTGTAAAGAAAAATTTTTTTGCTTCTGTCACTATTTTCCAAGAGCCATAATGTTTTCAATTTTCAGGATATTGAGCTCTGTGAGGGCTTGTTTTTTTGCTCCCAGAGTCAATGTTTTTATTAATATTTAGAAGTGACAGGGTCGTCTCGTCAATCACTCGTCCTCCAGTCACTCCAAATTTAGGCTAAG
This sequence comes from Oophaga sylvatica, assembly GCA_033576555.1. Lineage (NCBI taxonomy): Eukaryota > Metazoa > Chordata > Amphibia > Anura > Dendrobatidae > Oophaga > Oophaga sylvatica. The sequence continues at coordinate 10,318 of JARQOD010012641.1, read as the reverse complement.
AGCATGAGTCGACTTATCAAAGAATGAGTCAGGCAATCAAGCTGGTTCAAACTTAGACCATGCTCAGAAGGGTACTAGCAGGCACCGATCTCAGCAATGTTCTACTTTATTTCCGCATACACGATTATATGGACATAGCAAAACAGGATGACAGGGTGGGGGTGGATAAACGGTTAACTGTGTTTTTGCTAACATCTGCAAGCGTAGGCAAACTGTATATGTCTAGCATCTTCCATCTCTGATTGGTTAGGTCTTATTCAAGCAGGCTGTAAATGTAACAGCAGGAAAATGTAGCCACATGGGCACAGTTCTATGTCTATATGATATTCAGCAGATATGACATTTCATGTAAAGTTCAGCCTTGTAACACTTCCTGTTGTGGTCTTGTTCAGCCGCTGTGACATTTCCTCAGAGGAAACAGGTGTGGGAGTTGGTTGATGCTGGTGCCTTCTTAGCTCAAACTTTATTTCTGATATATCTGATATAATACTCGACAAGGAAAAACTTATTGTTTTCAATATGGCAGCGATGAAACAAAATGGAAGCGAAGCATAACAGTATAAGAATATTGACCTTGACAATCCCCCTAAACACTAAGTTTTCCCTTGACGAGGTGACCTTTGAGACTGTCCATGTGTGGGGAGAGGGGAGGTGGATTTCTTCACCTAGCTATCTCAGAGACTGTCCCCTTGCGAGACGCCCCCAGACAACTGGGTCCCTACGTTGGTTAACACATGGAGTTCTCCCATCTGTCCCTAAACTAACTCTCTTGTTTGTATCTTGTCATAGAGGGTTTTGTCAGATTTGTTTAGTGGGGTATATTTTTCCATATCCCCTTCGTTCATATACATGTCTTCTTGATAAAGGAAAGTACCTGAGGGGTCAGTTGCATTGGTTACAGCTTTCCTGTATATGGGTACCACACAACACAGAATTATCAATCCTATGACTAGAAGCCCTGCTACCACCAAACAGGCCTGTTGGAGAAATCCTTTGAAGCCTCCCAACCATTCTGAGAAGAAAGAGGTGTCAACTCCTGCATTCTCTTTCACCTCCCGAGCCAGCTTTTTAATTTTTGTGAGGGCTATCATAATTTTTCCATTGTCCCCAGAGTTTTGAGGGATATAAGTACAACATTCTTCTCCTATCATCCCACAGACCCCACCTTTTTCAGCTAGGATCATATCAATGGCCAGTCTATTTTGGAGAGTCATCCTTGTGTTGGGGCCCAGTTCCTCAACTATGCCCTGGGAAAGCATCTTGACTAAAATTGATAAATCTTTGCTCGGTGTAGTATATATAATTTATCCAGTCTACATTGTAATTGATTTGTACCTGAGGGATAGTAGAGCAGAAACCTGCATAAATCTGATTTTGGGCTTTGTATTCGTCTGGGACCCCCCTTGGAACTCCTATGGAGTCTATATAAATTTTGGGATCCTCAGTATAACCAAGGTGTAGTTGATCTAGGCTCCTTTTACTTCTGGATGTTAATGGAGTGGACATTTCAGGGTTGTGGCTACTAGGGTCATACCAGGGCATGATTCTGAACTGCATTGCCAATTTTACCAGGGTGCATTGCCCAGTCCAAATTGTGGGGAGCTTGGACCTAAGTCGCCCATTCCCACAGAGCCAGTATATATCATACATATATTTGGTATGATTGGTCAGTAAGTCTGTTTCTAGAGTCTCATTGTTCTTACAAAAACCATCCTCAAAGATGCCCAGAGAAAGGCTTTGGAGTTGTCAGGGGAGTAGCAGGTATAATTGTCAGGGGTGACAATAACATTACCCGGGGTCCTAATTCTACATTTTTCCCTAACTAGAGGAATATAGGCAGGGCAGGCAGTATCATTGGATCCCTTCAAGAGTCTAAGCAGACAGAGGGTGGTGGTGTGGTCAGCTGGGAAAGCATGAGTATACAGGTGGGCATTTGGAGCAGCACAGGCAACACATCTACTGATATGTTTTGAACTTTAACATTATATCTGACCCATTCAATCCAGAGATTTTTTCGGGGACTGACTTGAGAAAAGACATCTTCCCTTTCAGCCCTGGGATTGGAATTTCTTCATTGATCAGCTGTTGTAACTTGTCAGGGGCTGGAGTGGGTCTAGTTTTTATATCCTTCAAACATACGTGTCCATATTTATATCCATTCTTAGAAGGATACATATTTAAAACATATTTCCTCAAATCTCCAGGCTGGGGGTTCTCTAAGCTTAATGCTATCGTTCCATTGCAGAACCCTACCCCTTGTGTAGCAATAAGTTCCACTCTCTCGATGTCTTTAAGTGTTAGTCTGGTTTTTAAAGGTTTACCATTTTTATCCTTTATATCCATAGCCGCTTGGGGCTTGTAACCCCAGTCTATCCCTGTGTTCCATCCCACATCTGACCAGGAATAACAGTATTCCTTATTTGGCCTGGCTAGACACATGTAATGATTGTAGGGACAACCAAGAGGACCTTCTTAACTTGGGTATTTGTGAAAACCCAAGTGTTGACTGGTTTGTCCATCTCGACCAGAGAATAAAGCACCCATAAACAATAGGAACAAACAGAACTGCAGAAAGGATATATATCAACAGCTTCATGGTTGTTGACCAGTCTTGTCTCTTTTACAGTGCGAGGCGTGAATCCAGATGCTCTTGCCCTCAAGCTTCAGGGCTGTTGGGGTGGTCAGAATCACGGTGTAGGGACCCTCGAATCTGGGATGGAGGCAGTCTTTCCTCACAAACTTTTTCACATACACCAGGTCACCAGGCGAGAAGTTGTGCACCGTGTCACCTGTGGATTCTGGGAGAGAAGCAGACACTGTAGAGTGGGTGTTAGTCAACTCTCTAGACAAAGCAATTACAAATTTTACTACTTTATCATTAGTCTCAGACAGTTCCTGGGGCCTGATATCTCCTATCTTGGGAGGGGCCCCAAACAGAATCTCATGAGGAGTCAACCCATGTTTGGCCTGGGGAGTGTGCCTAATGTGATACAGCACTATGGGTAAGAGGTCAGGCCAAGGGAGGGGGTGGTCTTGGGTCATTTTCAGAAGTTGGGTTTTGATTGTGGAGTTCATTCTCTCCACTTTGCCTGAGCTGGCTGGATGGTATGGGGTGTGTAGGCCCAAGTCTGTTCCTAGCATGTTCCACAGCTACCTGTAGACACTTGCAGTGAAGGCTGGGCCTTGATCTGATTCCACAACTTCAGGTATCCCAAACCTGCAGGCAATTTCAGTGATCAGCTCTTTGCTGTGGTTTTTGCAGTTATGTTGGTGACTGGGTAGGCTTCTGGCCAGGCAGAGAACATGTCTACAGCCACAAGAACATATTCATATTTTCTGGCTTTGGGCATCTGGATATGGTCCACTTATATCCTCTGCCAAGGGTAATCTACTTTGGCCAAGTGTTGAAGAGGGACTCGCTCGGTGGCAGTTGGATTGCAGGTAGCACAGACAGCGCAGGATCTTAGTAGGCAGCTACTGTAGAGGAAATTCCAGGTGCATAATACAGTTTCTGAATGCAGGCTATGGCTTGATTCTTTCCTCTATGAGTGGGTCCATGAGCCCACGCAGCCACAGCTGGGTACATGCGCTTGGGCAGGCAGGGTCTTCCGTTGACCTTATAGAATGAAGGATATGGACCTGATCCTGTGGCCCCTGCAGCTTTCCATTGTTTTACTTCCTCAATGGGGGTCTTCTTCTGTTCTTCCCATAGCTTTTCCTCTGGCGTACTTGGGAGCTGTTGCAAGATGGTCAGATCCGAATGTTCCACTTCATCAGCTTCAATCATTGTTTCTTTTTCTTTGCCCTGTGGGCCTGATCAGCCTGTTCCTTGGCCTTTGCTCTGGTAAGGTAAGCCATCACCACTGGTTGTGGGGTTTGTTCTGATTCTTCCATCTTCTCCTGCCACTTTGGTGACACATTCTGCATTGCTGCAGCTTTGGCAGCTTGATCTGCCAGGTTATTTCCTCTGGCTTCTCTTGAATTCACTTTTCCATGAGCTTTGACTTTGACAACAGCAATCTGAGAGGGTTTTTCCAGGGCCTCCATCAACATCTTGATCCATACAGCGTGTTTTACTGGTGTCCCCGCAGCCGTGATGAACCCTCTAGTTTTCCACAGGAATCCAAAGTCATTGGAGATACCATGTGCATATGTTGAGTCTGTGTAGACATTGACTGTTGTTCCTGTCGCCAAATGACAGGCTTCTATCAAGGCCACAAGTTCAGCTTCTTGTGCTGACATACGAGGTGGTAGGGCTTCAGCCATGAGGACCTCTGTCTCTGTGGTAACAGCGTATCCTGTGTGAAACTTGCCTTGAGTATCCGCAAAAGGGAACCATCCGTCCATAGATGTAGAGCAGGGTCTGGAAGTGGATGAGACACCATATTTTCTGGTGCTGAGGTTTCCAATCGCAAAACCTCCAGACAATTATGAGGACTAATATGGGATAGTTCCTCTTCTTCTGGGTGGATTACTTCTCCCCCCCCTCAGAAGGTGGAAGCAAAGTGGCAGGATTAATAGTGGTGCATCTTTTGAAGGTGATTTTGATGGGAGCAGTAGTGAGCATTGAAGACGGAGGTGCCTTTGCTGTGAGTGATGTCTAGGTGAGGTTTGCTGCAGTACTACCGAGAGATCATGGCCCGCTTGAATAATCAAATCATGTCCAAGGACGACGTCAGCAGACTTGTCCAGAAGAATGTGAGCAGCATGGACCGCCTTGAGACACGTAGGAGACGTGCGAGCCACAGGGTCCAAACGGGCGAGTAATAGCCTAGAGGCCAGTACTTGTCATCACGGCTTGGGCTAAAACTCCAGAAGCGTGTCCCCCGGATTCAGACACGAAGAGGTGGAAGGGTTGAGTGTAATCCGGGATGCCTAAGCAGGAGCAGAGATGACACTCTCCTTCAGTTGGGAGAAGCACTGTTTCTGTTGTTCATAGACATCTGGATCCGGGGCATTCCGCCAATCTGGGCCTCCATTCTTGAGACAGTCATACAAGGGTTGCATGAGTCTGGAGGCATCAGGAATCCACTGTCTGCAGTAGGTGATGAGTCCAAGAAAGGTCTGCATGGCAATGTAAGTCTCTGGGTAGCCTATCTCTCGGATAGCCTGCTTCCTCTCCTCTGTGAGATGTCTGGCACCTGGTGAGATGCAATGTCCCAAAAAGACAACTTTCACCTGGCACCACTGTACCTTGTTCTTGGAGACTTTGCAGTTGGCTGAATGGAGGAACATCAGAAGAGACGTGGACGCTTCTTCCAGGTTTTCACGAGTTCCACACAAGAGGAGGTCATCCACATACTGTAGAAGGGTGACCTGTGGATTTTCTTGGATCCATGGTTCCAGGACCATCTTCATGGCCTGGGTAAACTGGTTAGGTGAGTTCTGGGCTCCTTGAGGGGTCCTGGTCCATGTAAGCTGTGACCCCTGGAAGGTAAAGGCAAAAAGGAACCAAGAGTCTTCGTGTAAGGGCACACTGAAGAAGGCATTTGCCAAGTCAATGACAGTGAACATTGTAGCAGATGCTGGCACCTGAGACAACAGGGTGTTAGGATTCGGCACCACAGGTGTTTCCAGAATAGTTGCTGCATTGACTGCTCTGAGATCCTGTACCAGCCGGTACTTTGGAGGTTCTCCTGGAGCTGTCTTTTTCTTGACTGGGAACAGGGGTGTGTTGCAGGGTGACACACATCTTATCAGGACCCCAGACTTCAGAAGAGAAGAAATTTGTGCACCCAAGCTGTGTTCTTGTGCTGCTTTGAGAGGGTATTGAGGCAAACGTGGATATTGATGGCCAGGTTTTAGGTGCACCTTGACTGGTGGCACTTGCAGTAGTCCTACATCTTCAGGACCATTAGACCACAGAGAGTCAGGGTACCGGGAAGTGTCCAGGAAGAGATCAAAGGCTTCAGGTGATATCCAGAGGGGAGGTGGTATGGTCATCATCATCAGGGGAAAGGCCTTTAGAACACATCTGTCTTCTGCCCCTTGCTGTAAGTTGGGGTCTTGGAGGCAGAGTTCCATACCTTGTTCTCCAAAGGTGATTGTAGCTTTCATCCTTTCCAACAAGTCAGCTCCAAGTAAATTAACAGGGCAGGTTTCAGAGACCAAGAATTCAGTCAATACTCCAGTGAAGGGTCCTGCAGACACTGGGACAGTAAGAGGAGAGGTGGTCCTCTGACCTTCAACTCCAACACAGGTAAGAGTTTTAGAGGATAGAGATACTGATGAAGGAAGCTGTGTAGAAGAGATGACAGAAGTGGCCGCCCCAGTGTCCACTAAGAACTTTAAAGGTTGATGGTCCACCTGTAGAGTGACTGTCCCACAAGCTGCAGATGGATGGGCAGCTGGGAAGGTGGACACTGGTTGGCCTTCCCGTCAGTATTGTGGGGGAGGCCTCTCATTGTAATCTTGACGTTTGTTGTCATAGCTGTCCCGAGACTGGGGCCATTCCTGTGGTTCCTGCGACGTGGACAGTCTCTGAGAATATGATCTGGGCTGCCACACTCCCAGCACAATACACGTCCTTCAGGGTCACGAGTTGGTCTCCTTCCGCGTTGGTTGGATCCTCTGTCGGGTCCATGCTCTTGTCTTCTTGGTAGGGGTGGAGAATCGGCTCCACTACCTCTGACCATCACCCACTTTATTCCTGGCTGGTTGGTGATGGGGGGGTAATTTTCCTGACCTTGGTAGACCATGGTGGGGGTGGAAGCAGTCCTTCTCTTTAGCTTCAGCATCTTTTTCTCGGGCTGCAGCTTCCTTTTCTTGCTTCTGCTTTGCCTTCTGGAACGCTTTAACGACCGTTGTGGCATCATCAAAGGAAGCAGACCGGATTTCTGGACGGGTACTGAGGACGTCTTCCTTGAGTTTATCTTGGAGGCCATCAATAAAGGACTGTACCAACAGGGCGGCCTGAGTTTTTATGTGTGGACTGTATCCTAGATCCTCAAAATGCATGAGGAGCCGGTTGGCATAGGTGTCAACAGATTCTCTGGTTCCTGTTGGACGTCTTGAATGGACCCTGCTTGGTCAGACAGTCTGTCCTGTGCCCAGCCTTCAATTGTTTCATGAATTCGAGGCCAGACTGATAGGTGGAGGGTGGGTCTGCCTTGCTAGGGTCCAATGCCTTTTGAATGGTGGGTAGGAATGATTCTTTGGTTTTCACAGAGGTGATGCCTGAAAGGTCGGCCCAGGTAGCTCCGTACACACTGCGGGTGACATCCAGACATCGTACATACTGCATAGGGTGCTTGTCAGGGTCTGGAAATCTGCTAACTATAGACTCCACTTGGGTGGGAGTGAAAGGTTGATACTTGATTTCTCCTAATGGGCCAGGGACAGTACGGGTCGGGGCTTCCGATGTCTGGCCCTCAGGTGAGGCTAATAATGGTGATAGAGGTTGAGCTGGTGGTGGAGGTGGTGGAAGTTGTGCTTGAGGTTGAGGATTACTTTGAACGGGCCCTTGTGGAAGGGTCGGCATAATTGGGGTCATTTGTTGGATGGCCAGAGGCATGGCTTTGTGAACTGCTGGGCTCCGCGTGCAGACGATTCTGACAGAATCTAGTTCATGATCTATGGTGCGCAACCCATCTTTCAGAGAGGAGACGTGCTCCTGCATGCAGGGACCAAGGGGATATCCAAAAGCACCTGAGGATATGAGTGGGATGGACAGAGTATGCCTAATCATCACTTGGGGATGGATCTGTCCAGCAAGGGTGAGCACAGAGCGTAGGGTTGATTCCAGTACCATTTGCGACCATCCGGCATCCTTGGGTCATAACGGGCCTACAGCGTGTATCACAACATCAGAAGGGAGATTGCCTGCTCGGGTAACCGCAGCCTGTCCAGGCGGGATGGGGCCATGCACTGATATGTGGGATATGCAGTCCGCGACCAAGTCCGGTCCTGCAGCCGCTTCGAGAGCACGGGCCAAGCCTCCCAAGTTCTGGAGATTGGAATTGGCTGGGTTTACTATGGCCCCCACTTGGTGGGTGAGAACATCCCCGTACCCAATAGACAGTGTGACAGGACATCCATCAGGGCGGACATAATCCTGTGAGTGACAACGGGTCCAGACCTCATACCCTACTTGTGGTACAGGGGCTAGCAAAGGTCTGGAGGTGGGTGTGGAGTGCCATTCAGCCTTCAGGAGTAGAGGAGAGAGGGACCTAGGTATGGGTGGTTCCAAAGTTGCAGGGGGCGGGGAGGGAAACGGAGGTGTGGGTGGGAGTGGGTCCTGTGGACTGGGAGACCACCCTCTTTGGGGTCCTTGATCATCTGGGTTGATGGCACTCCGTCTCCGGAGTACAACTCGGCGGATGTCCTCCTGGAATTGTAGGGAGTTGATATACTGTGAGGGATCCGGAGCCCCTGACGGAGGAGGTGGAGGGCTCGTGGGAGGAGGCGGTATCCCGCGATCCGCAGTGACCTGCGCTCTTGTCCTGACTAGGTAGACAGGAACCGGTGTACCTGGAAGGACAGGGGCATGTGCCCTTGTTGTATCAATGTCTGTGGGGTTTGCTGGCTGATAGTAGGCCCCTGTTGGCGTTATCAAGGGATATAGGCCTGACTGGGAGCTTCCGGGTGTCCCAAGATGGCTGCCAGAGGAAGTGGGGTGTTGGCTGTTTCCGGGTGTCCTATTATGGCCGTGTGGTGTAGCAAAATGGCCGCTGGAGGAAGGGGAGGGACCATTTAGGGTGTGCCAAGATGGCTGCCAGGAGGGTGTCCAATGGCTGGGTGTCCCAAGATGGCTGCTGGGTGTCCCAAGATGGCTGCTGGGTGTCCCAAGATGGGCATTTCCCGGTGGGGGCCAGGGGCGGGGAGCCCCACAAACACGACAGGACTCCGCCCAGGGCGGGTTCTGTTCTCCACACACACGACACACCCACCCTTCCGGTGATTTGGTGTTGACGCCATTATAGGGCGGTGGCTGGGGCGCACTGGGTACAGTGACAGGCATAAGGGGTCTGATGGCCATTTTTGTTACATCAACAAGATCACATTCTGAGCATTTCACATATCCAAACAAAGGCTTAGCACCTTCTGATCCTCCTGCACCGTCTACCTCTCTCCAGCCCTCAACTTTCAAATCATTTGCTACTCTAAGATGTGCTTGCGATTGGTGCAGGAGTCCCTCATCACTTAACATTCCTTTTCTTTGACTTACATAATCTTTCCACACTGAAGGCTGGAGTCTCCCTGTACTGGGCAGACCCATCATCTTATACAAACTCCTCACATTTTTGACAGCCTTCTTGCCTGCCCGTGACTCAACCAGCTCACTGACTCCCAAAGCACCACCCTCTAACTTGTGGGGTTTTTCTGATTTAAACATGCGCATCATGATGTTAACAGAGTGCAATGATCTGTCGTGACTCAGACCACCGGCGTCACTTGCAGGTCACCACACGTCAATACAGAGTCCCCGCTCTATATACTGACAAGACAAAAGAGCCCTACTCTATTCTGTCACTTCCCTAACTGTGGATGGTGACTTTACAGCACAGTTCGCCGTGACACTCTACACAGCACAGAGTCCCGCTCTATGCACTGACACTGGGGCTTCTCCTAATGAGGCGTCCCGTGTTAGACAAAGAGCCCTGCTCAATTTGTCACTTCTCAGACGAAGAGCCCTGGCTCAATTTGTCACTGATAAGACAGAGAGCCCTCCTCAATCTGTCTTCTTGAGAAATTTGATTATGCGCACCCCTACCACAATTGTCTACAAGATACTAGAAATTTGGACACTTTCAGATTGTCACGGGAGGCAACTATCTAAGACGGAAGTGCTGCACACGAGTACGCGCAGGCACGCGACGTCACTCGCTATGAGGTACAGTGACCGGAGGAGGAGGAAGTGGTGCACACGAGTACGCGCAGGCACGCGACGTCACTCGCTCTGACAGTGCTGGTTCGGGACGTGGCGTAGGATCGCTCACGGTCTCACCACTCGACCGGTCACCACTCAGACCCAAACAGACAGCACAATAGGGCCTCACAGTGACTGAGATACAGGCAAGTGGGACACATATACAGGATATATGATCTCAACTTACCGTGTTCTGGAGGCTGCAGTCCTCGAAGTCAGTCACCGCGGGCACCACCGGGGAGTCCCTGGACGGGTCTGGCGGGCAGCGAGCCGTTGGCCACGCCCCACGTTGTGGCGCCAATTGACGGGGTCGTCTTGTCAATCACTCGTCCTCCAGTCACTCCAAATTTAGGCTAAGAGCATGAGTCGACTTATCAAAGAATGAGTCAGGCAATCAAGCTGGTTCAAACTTAGACCATGCTCAGAAGGGTACTAGCAGGCACCGATCTC
>JARQOD010012640.1:0-18815 GCA_033576555.1 Oophaga sylvatica | reverse complement strand
GGAATATGCAAATTATCTCCTCGGAAACTCCTCCCCTGGTTTACTGATGTCCTCCTTTCAGCTGCAACAGCCAAAATCCAGTGTTCCTTGAGCTCGCGGAGACTCTTCACTTATCCCAGAAGGCACTTGGAATATGCAAATTATCTCCTCGGAAACTCCTCCCCTGGTTTACTGATGTCCTCCTTTCAGCTGCAACAGCCAAAATCCAGTGTTCCTTGAGCTCGCGGAGACTCTTCACTTATCCCAGAAGGCACTTGGAATATGCAAATTATCTCCTCGGAAACTCCTCCCCTGGTTTTGATCCTCCTCCTCCTCCCCATTATCATCAATGCCTGCCCATCATCATCATCTCCTCCCCATCATCATCTTCTCCCCATCATCAATGCCTGCCCATTATCATCAATGCCTGCCCATTATAATAATAATAATAATCTTTATTTTTATATAGCGCTAACATATTCCGCAGCACTTTACAGTTTGCACACATTATCATCACTGTCCCCGATGGGGCTCACAATCTAGATTCCCTATCTGTATGTTTTTTGGAATGTGGGAGGAAACCGGAGTACCCGGAGGAAACCCACGCAAACACAGGGAGAACATACAAACTCCTTGCAGATGTTGTCCTTGGTGGGACTCGAACCCAGGACTCCAGCGCTGCAAGGCTGCAGTGCTATCCACTGAGCCACCGTGCTCATCTTCTCCCCATCATCATCAATGCCTCCCCATTATCAGCAATGCCTGCCCATCATCATCTCCTCCCCATCATTATCAATGCCTGCCCATCATCATCTTCTCCCCATCATCAATGCCTGCCCATTATCATCAATGCCTGCCCATTATCATCATCTTCTCCCCATCATCATCAATGCCTCCCCATTATCAGCAATGCCTGCCCATCATCATCTTCTCCCCATCATCAATGCCTGCCCATTATCATCAATGCCTGCCCATTATCATCATCTTCTCCCCATCATCATCATCAATGCCTCCCCATTATCAGCAATGCCTGCCCATCATCATCTTCTCCCCATCATCAATGCCTGCCCATTATCATCAATGCCTGCCCATTATCATCATCTTCTACCCATCATCATCATCAATGCCTCCCCTGTTATGATCTGCTACAAGCACTAAGGAAAGGTGGGAATTCTGTCCCTACAATAGGACTGAGCTTGATCCCTACGATGTAACGGGGAACCTGATCCTGCGACCAGACCCGCTAAAGTCCTCAGCTAGTCTGAACGAAGACCTATAGTTGCGAGGGAGGAATCCCTACAAGATCTAGGGACTGGGTGAAAAGATGGACACCTCCTAACAGAAAGTGTAGCAGGGAATATGAAACAGAAAACAAATACTAAGAGATCCTAAGATCAAGCAAAACTGACAGAGTAAGGCACCTAAGCACCTGGCTAGCTTAAGAGTAGATAATACAATGAAGTCCAGCAAAGCCAGAAGGGCGGAGCCAGACTAAATAGGGAAAAAAGGTCATGTGACAGCAAACTGAAACAAAACCTAACAAGAGGGTTCTAACAGTACCCTCCCTTCTAAGAGGATCCTCCGGATCCCCTAGGACTTAGGCTTATCCAGAAACCTCTTGTGAAACGCTCTGACAAGTCTAGACGCAGAAACATCATCCGCCCTCACCCATGAATTATCCTCGGGTCCATAAACCTTCCAAGCGACGAGGTACTGCAAACTCCCTCTATACCGTCTAGAATTTAGGATGCGGGAAATCTCATATTGCCCGTCCTCCACCACCAGGGGAACAGTGGCCGAGACGTCTCCATCTGAGACCTCAGCTTTTTTCAAGAGAGAAACATGAAACACCAGATTAATCTTCCAGGAGGTAGGAAGCTCCAACTTAACAGCAGATTGGTTAATAACCTGAAGCACCTTAAAGGGCCCTACAAACTTGGGACCCAATTTCTTAGACGGAATCCTCAAGCGCAGATTCTTAGAGGACAATCAAACCATGTCACCAATAGCAAACAAAACCTCTTGTCGTTTTCTATCAAAATACACTTTGGATCTTTTGTTAGCCTCCTGAAGATTACCACGTACATCAGTCCAAACTCTCTCCAAAACACCAGAAAAATTCTCCTCTTCAGGTACAGCCGATCCCATCTTGGAAAATGACCCAAAAGACGGATGTCTCCCAGTACAACAAAAAAAAGGCGAACAACCAGCAGAAGCGGATGTATGATTGTTAAGAGCAAACTCAGCAAGTGGCAGAAACTCAGACCACCCCTCTTGATTATCAGTCACAAAACAACGCAAGAACTGCTCAACATCCTGGTTTTTCCTTTCTGTCTGGCCATTAGACTCAGGATGATATCCGGATGAAAACGACAAATAAACTCCCAACCTGTCACAAAAGGCGTGCCAAAAACGAGCCACAAACTGAGGTCCCCTATCAGAAACAATGTCAGTAGGAACACCATGTAGTCTGACTATTTCCTTGACAAAGGCCTTAGCGAGAGTCTTAGCGCAGGGCAGTTTGATGAAAGGAACCAAGTGACACATCTTGCTAAAACTGTCCACGACCACCCAGATGACAGTGAAACCCTCAGATGGGGGAAGGTCAGTAATAAAGTCCATAGCCAAATGTGTCCAAGGTGCACTAGGGACCTCCAGAGGGCAAAGCAACCCCGCAGCAGGAGAATGAGAAGACTTAGATCTAGCACACACAGTGCATTGGCGCACCCACTTAATGACTTCCTTCTGCCATCCTGGCCACCAAAAACTGCGACCCACAAGTCTCTTGGTCTCAGAGATTCCAGGATGACCTGCCAACCGAGAGTCATGACATTCATCAAACAAATCTCTCCTCAGGGTACCAGGCACAAACAACCTCCCAGGCGGCGTGTTAGATGGGGCATTCTCCTGTGCTTTAAGAATCTCATCTTCCAACACGGAGTCCAAAACAGCAATAACAACCCCCTCTTGCAAGATGTTTTCCTCCTCCTCCTCAGTACCCACCATAGGAGAAAAGCTGCGAGACAAAGCATCAGCTTTAACATTTTTAGTACCTGGGATGTAAGTAACGGTAAAATAAAAAAAAACAGTGCCCACCTAGCCTGACGGGCATTCAAGCGTTTGGCAGCATCAAGGTAGATCAGATTTTTATGATCGGTGAAGACTTGAACGGGAAATTCCGCTCCCTCCAAAAAATGACGCCAGTGTTCAAATGCAAGTTTAATTGCCAACAATTCCCGATTACCGATATCATAATTTAGTTCAGACTCAGAAAATTTCTTTGAAAAAAAATGCACAGGGATGTACTCCATCCGTCTTTGCCTGAGACAACACCGCGCCGACCCCCACAGAAGAAGCATCAACCTCAACCAAAAATGGTTTAGTCACATCAGGCTGCGTAAGGATGTGAGCAGAGCTGAACCTCTCCTTTAGCAACACAAAAGCCTCAATGGCCTCAGTAGTCCACTGAACCGCATCAGCACCTTTCCTGGTGAGATCGGTCAGAGGTTTGGCAATCACAGAAAATTTTTTTATGAATTTTCTATAATAATTGGCAAAGCCCAAAAACCTCTGTATTGATTTCACACCAATAGGTCTAGGCCAATCCTGCACAGCTTGCACTTTCACCGGGTCCATCTCAAAACCTTCACTGGAGACAATGTAGCCCAAAAAACTAAGTCTCTGTACAGCGAACTCACATTTTTCTAGTTTGGCAAAAAGTGAATTATCACTCAGTAACTGTAATACTTCACGCACACTCCTCCAATGAGACTCCAAATCCGATGAATAAATCAAAATGTCATCCAAATACACAACCACACTTCTGCCGATCAAAGGTCTAAGGATGTCATTAATAAGATTCTGAAAAAATGCTGGAGCACTGGAAAGTCCAAAGGGCATGACCAGATTCTCAAAATGACCCAGTGGAGTGTTAAACGCAGTCTTCCATTCATCCCCCTCCTTCATGCGCAACAAATTGTATGCCCTCGAAGATCAATTTTCGAGAACCACTTGGCCCCCACTAACTGATTAAACAAATCAGGAATCAATGGCAGTGGGTAAGGATTGCGTACAGTAATCTTATTAATTTCATGAAAATCTAGACAAGGCCGTAAACCGCCGTCCTTTTTTTTAACAAAAAAAAAAATCCAACCGCCACAGGAGATTTGGAAGGCCTAATGTGACCGGCGGCCAAGCTTGTCTGTATGTATTCCTCCAAAGCCTTTCTCTCAGGAATAGTCAAATTAAATAAACGACTTTTAGGAAGAGTCGCTCCAGGGACAAATTCAATTGCACAATCATAATCTCTATGAGGAGGCAATACCTGCGATTCCTTATCAGAAAAAACTTTCCTAAAATCCTGAATAGGTACAGGTAACTCCCCCTTAACTACAGCAGCAATACGCCCGTTACAACACTTGTCATAACACTTAGGACTCCAGGACTTAATTTCATTGGTAGACCAATCCAGTACCGGATTGTGCAATTTTAACCAGGGTAACCCCAAAATCACCAGAGAAGGTAAATTATTCAAAACTACCAAATCCAAATTCTCTTGATGAACACCATTAATAGTAAGAGGAAATTCACAGATATGGTGAGTAACATTTTTCAAGTGAGAACCATCCACAGACACCACATTAATAGGAGAAGATAGAAGTTTGGGTTTTAATTTTAGTTTTTCCAAAAATTTCCCATCAATCACATTGAGAGTTGAACCACAATCCACAAATACCCGAAACTCCAATAATTCCTCCTCAACAGCAGTGGTAGCAGAAAGAAAGACACCTTTATTGTTTAAACAAGCTATGCGGGCAAAACTGACCTCATTTATTTTTCTCTCTTTATTCATTCGAAGCACACAGTTCTTAATGAAATGCTCAGATTTACCACAGTAGAAACACAAACCTTGAGTAAATCTGCGTTCTTTTTCTCGAGAGTGAGGTGTCATTGCTCCAATTTCCATCGGCTCTGCAATGTCAGTACAGTCCTTCTCCAAACTTGGAGCTGACAAGGCAGATTTACTCTCATTAACCCTTGCACGCAGTCTCCTATCCACCCGTATGGCTAATTGCATAGCCTCTTGCAAGTTACCAGGTATGGGATAAGCAATCAGCAAATCTTTAACCCTTTCACTTAACCCTGCAAGAAATAAACTTTTCAAAGCTGAATCGTTCCAGCCCACCTGAGCGGACCACCTTCGGAAGTGAGTACAATATTTTTCCACATTACCTGATCCCTGTCTCAAACGTCTCAATTCTGTCTCAGCTGATGAAACACGATCCGGATCGTCATACAATAACCCCAAAGCAGAAAAAAAACTATCCACTGATCTAAAGCATGGATCACTAGGCTGCAGAGAAAAGGCCCAGTCCTGAGGTTCTTTGCGCAAAAGTGACATTATGAACCCTATGCGCTGTGATTCATCACCAGAGGATCTGGGTCTCAAACGGAAATACAACAAGCAAGCATTTTTAAAAGAAAAAAAATCTTGTTGTTCACCAAAAAATAAATCAGGCAAACATACCTTTGGCTCCACGAAATCAGCTCCAGGACAACTACTCACGTGTTTCTGGATTTCAGCCACCTCCAGAGAGAGTCGCTGCAGGTGTTGAGCCAAATCCTGAACCGACACCATAATAGAAACTGAAAATCTTTCCTTAGAGATTTTTTATTTTTTTTCTTTGGGCTGGACTTACTGTTATGATCTGCTACAAGCACTAAGGAAAGGTGGGAATTCTGTCCCTACAATAGGACTGAGCTTGATCTCTACGATGTAACGGGGAACCTGATCCTGCGACCAGACCCGCTAAAGTCCTCAGCTAGTCTGAACGAAGACCTATAGTTGCGAGGGAGGAATCCCTACAAGATCTAGGGACTGGGTGAAAAGATGGACACCTCCTAACAGAAAGTGTAGCAGGGAATATAAAACAGAAAACAAATACTAAGAGATCCTAAGATCAAGCAAAACTGACAGAGTAAGGCACCTAAGCACCTGGCTAGCTTAAGAGTAGATAATACAATGAAGTCCAGCAAAGCCAGAAGGGCGGAGCCAGACTAAATAGGGAAAAAAGGTCATGTGACAGCAAACTGAAACAAAACCTAACAAGAGGGTTCTAACATCCCCATTATCAGCAATGCCTGCCCATCATCACACACAGACAGCACACAAGCACTCTCTCACATACATACACACACACACACATACATAGTAACATAGTAACATAGTTATTAAGGTTGAAGGAAGACTTTAAGTCCATCTAGTTCAACCCATATCCTATCCTAACCTGCCCTAACATGTTGATCCAGAGGAAGGCAAAAAAACCCAAGTGGCAAACAGTAAGCTTCACATTGGGGAAAAAAATTCCTTCCCGACTCCACATACGGCAATCAGACTAGCTCCCTGGATCAACGCTGTATCTAGGAAACTAGTGAATATAGCCTGTAATATTATACTTTTCAAGAAAGGCATCCAGTCCCCTCTTAAATTTTAGTAAGGAATCACTCATTACAACATTAGACGGCAGAGAGTTATAGTAACTACATACACACACAAAGCACCGCACTACATACACACAGACACACACAGAGACACACACACACACATCTTACCTGTCCGGCGTCCCCGCGCTTTCTGCCACAGCCGGCCGCTGAATGATGACGTCATTCAGCGGCGCTGCTGTGAGAGGAAGCGCCGGCGCCCCCTGGAGCCCGGAGCTGCGGCAGCGGAGGCACGGGAGAGGTAAGTATTGTGCCAGCTGATGCCGGGGCCCTGAGCGGGCGGGGGGGGCCCAGTGGCGGCGCTGACACCGCTCTCCTCCGCTAATGGGCGCGGGGGTGCCAGACTGTGAGTGGGCCCCCCCGCCTGCTCAGGGCCCCGGCACTTGCCCGGGTGTGCCGGGTGCTGACGCTGGCCCTGCTCATAGGACATGGTTTGAACAACGGTCACCATTCTGGTGGCTCTTCTCTGAACTTGCTCCAGTTTGTTGATGTCTTTTTTAAAATGTGGTGCCCAAAACTGGACACAGTATTCCAGATGAGGTCTGACCAAGAAGGAGTAGAGGGCAATAATGACTTCACGTGATCTAGACTGTATACTTCTGTTGATACATCCTAGAATTGCATTTGCCTTTTTTGCTGCTGCATCACACTGTTGACTCATGTTCAGTCTGTGATCAATTAGTATACCCAAGTGTTTTTCACATGTGCTTTTACTTAGCCCTATTCCTCCCATTTTGTATATGCTTTTTTCATTTTTATTGCCCAGATGTAGTACTTTGCATTTTTCCCTGTTAAAAACCATTCTGTTAGTTGCTGCCCACTCAAGTATACTCGTGTATAAGCCGACCTGAGTATAAGCCGACCCCCCTAATTTTGCCATATAAAAACTGGGAAAACTTATTGACTCGCTTATAAGCCTAGGGTGGAAAATGCAGCAGCTACTGGTAAATTTTCAAAAATAAAAATAGACACCAATAAAAGTAAAATTAATTGAGACATCAGTAGGTTAAATGTTTTTGAATATCCATATTGAATCAAGAGCCCCATATAATGCTCCATACAGTTCATAATGGCCCCATAAGATGCTCCATACAAAATACGCCCCATATAACGCTGCATAAAGGTTAATATTGGCCCCATAAGATGCTTCATAGAATAATATGCCCCATATAATGCTGCACAAAGGTTAATAATGGCCCCATAAGATGCTCCATAGATTATGCACCATATGCTGCTCCATAAAGGTTATGGCCCCATAAAATGCTCCATAGAATAATATGCTCCATATGCTGCTCCATAAAGGTTATGGCCCCATAAAATGCTCCATAGATTATGCCCATATGATGCTCTATAGATAATGTCCCATATGATGCTCCATAGATTATGCCCCCATAAGATGCTCCATATATTTTATGCCCCCATAGGATGCTCCATATATTTTATGCCCCATAAGATGCTCCATATATTTTATGCCCCCATAAGATGATCCATATATTTTATGCCCCATAAGATGCTCGATATATTTATGCCCCCATAAGATGCTCCATAGATTATGCCCCCATATGCTGATGCTGCTGCAAATAAAAAAAAATGACATACTCACCTCTCGTCGTTGGGGGCCAGGTGCCAGTGTCACCGCTGGCTCAGGGCCCCTGCACCTGCGATATTCACTTGTCCCCGGTCCACCGCTGTGTACAGCTCCATCGTCCGGATCCTCTGTCAGTGACTGTTCAGGCAGAGGGCGCGGCGCGCACTAACTACGTCATCGCGCCCTCTGACCTGAACATCACAGCCAGAGGATGCAGAGGACACAGCAGTGCGCAGCGGTGGACCGGGGACAGGTGAATATCGCATATACTTACCCCCTCCTGGAGCATCTCCGGCAGCTATTCTTCCTTCATCGGTCAGGTGGTACCACTCATTAAAGTCATGAATATGTGCATATTCATGACTTTAATGAGCGGTACACGTGACCGCTGAAGAAGAAGCCTGAGATCGTGGGAGAAGCAGGGGGCTGCAGAGACGAGCCAGGGGGGGTTAACATGATCTGACACCCCCTCCCCCGCCGACCCCCTGGCATATGTCATTACACAGCGCCAGAGGGATGTCATCACGCAGGGCCACAGCCACTACGGAGCGGCGCACTCCTCTTGAGACCCCTGATCTAGATTTTCTTGACTGAAGTAAGGTTCTGCTCACAACAGCAGTTTGGCTCATTTTCTTAATTGGGCTTGTGTTTTCATCTGTATTATATATTGTGGTAGTATGTTCACTTAAAGGGAATTTGTCAGTAGTATCTAAGCTATCTACAGTACATGGGTATGCATGTCATAAAGTTAAATAAAATGATAGTTTGATATCTGTGATCTAATGTCTTATTCAAGCCTGGCATTTGAAATCACACAGGCCCATGCGGTCACTGTTGCCAAGCACCAGATGGGATATTTTACTAATATTATATTGGATGGAGGAAAGCAAGATTTACTACAAGACCAATATTTCTTATGATACCAGAGGCCTGCTGCGGTAAGTGGCTTCATCACATCTCTTAACAGTATGGATGTCTTGAGAACACCGATTCTGTTAACAATGTAGCGGACAAGGCAGCCCACAACCAGACAGGCCCTTCTGGCATTTTCCAGAATTGTCAGATGGCCAGTCCGGTCCTGCACATTTTTCTTATATTTAAATGAGCTGATAAGATCTATGGGCCGGACATAGATCTCCCTGAGAATTTGGCTCTATGGCTTTTTTTAATGAAATGGGGCATTACCTGTGTGAGACATGCAATGACTGACACTTTGCTCTCATACTCACACATAGCAATGCAGTAAGATCAGAAATAACATAATACAACAGAACTAACACAGTACAGCAGAAGTAAACTTTGTCTCATTACAAACACATTAGCAGCTGCAGTTGTCCTCTTATACTGCTTCAGCTTCCATCTCATAGGCAGTCAGTGTGGGGGAGGGCAGTACAGCAAAGACAACTGCAAATTAGCTTGTTGTTCCTGTAATGAGACATGGTTCAACTCTGCTGTACTGTGTTGGCTATTATCAGGCATAGCTTTGCAGCAGACCTGACAGTAGTATGAAAGGACAACTGCTGCTGCAAATGAGACAAAGTTCACCTTATTTGTACTGTGGTAGCTCTGATCTAACTGCAGAGCTGTGTGTGATTATGAGAGAAAAGTGGCAGACATTACATGTCTCATACTGGTAACGCTAATTTTATTAAAAAAAAGCCCTGGAGAGAGATTGTCAGGTAGATCTGTGTCCTGCCCATAGATCTTAACAGCTTGTTATAAATAAGAAAATGAGGATTTCTCTGACCTAAGACATTGGATCACAGATATCAAAATATAATTTTATTTAACTTTCTATGACCTGCATGCCCATAGAGATGGCTTAGGAGGGATGATCCAACTGACAGATTCCCTTTAAAAAAGATCAGTCCTCTACAGTATTAGCCAATTATCAAGTGGTCATTTACCAACAACTCTATATTGGGTTCAGCATCAAGATGTTTATTTAGAATGTGAAAAAAAATCCAAAAACTTATCTCTTTTTCCATAGGATCAGGAAAAACAGGATTGGCCAGATGCTGAACGTCGTCTTACCCAAGGAATAGCTGATCTATCTTTTTCTCTTTCCCTGAGCCCTTACTTGGAACATATTCCATCGGGTAAAAAAACAAAGTCCATACTTTCCAAGTGGAAGAATATGGTGAGGAACTTCATAAAGCCTGAGCAGATTTTTTTTATTCTCCAGAATTGTGATGAACATGATGTTGTAAAATATTTATCACTTGTCTTTCTTGTATTTTCTGTCTTTACTTAATAGTATTACCAAAGTTTGAAGTCATACTGGAGCTCCCGAATAGTATACTAAAAGCATGCAAACTTTTCCAGTAAAGACGTGTGGCAGGTAAGGGAGGTAAAATATACATGATCAAAAATTGTTTCAAAATCAAAAGAGAAAATGCTTTGGTAATCTTGTTATTGCCGGTTGTAGACGTTTCTGAAGAGTTTATAAAAGGAAAAAGTACAGCTCACCCTGTTATGTCCAGGTTCCTTGGCTGGTCATCGGGCACGGAGCCGCCTGGTCCTGGCGGTGTGGAAGTCCAATATACAAAAAAGGTGTCTCCAGCGACCACAGGAAATATGATTCTTAAACCTTGACGTTTATTTGAACATCATATTAAAAAGCACAGATTGCAGATAGGGCAATCCCAGGTTCAATGAAGAAACAATCTGATACATTGAGATAGTGAGTTCAGAGTAACGCGGGGTCAGACATGCGAGAAACTCGGACAAGTCTCTCATGTCAACACCCAGCACTGCCACCGGCACAGAGCGAGCAGCTGCATAGAAAATACATGCAGCCGCACGTTCCTGTCCAAGTGCCGGCGGCAGTGAGGGTATTAATATGCGAGACTCGTCCGAGTTTCTGCATGTTGACCCGGCGTTAGGGGGATGCTCATGAGAAGTCTTGGAGAGGAACACATAAAGGTGGAGGAATAAGATTCTTACGAAGACAGAAGAGATTTCATTTTATAAAAACTTTATATAATCATTTAACTTTTTGTGTCAAATTAGAGTTTTGAACTTCACCAATCCAGACAATTGTGGCAATAGGGGCTGCTTAATCAGACCCACTTCAGCCACCATATATTTGGTACGCTGCACAGTACCACAAGATACATATACTGGTAATTATTCACCTACACAATAAACATCCATTGTTTATTTTACAACTATGTAAAGTCATTTGATAAAAAAAGCTTTTTAAATAATTTTTTTAATTTATTTTCTTGTCATTTGTTGTTTCATCTCCCAGGTACCATATGGGAAACCAGTCCAGGGCACTTATACGGGAAGCTTGTGTCAAAAATTTGCCAATCCTCCCTATTTCGTTCCATTTTCACCTGTTAGGTCCCCTGGCAACTGTATTAACTTTGAAGGAAAGGTGAGATCTATGCTATTCAGTAAGCTAAATTTAACCTTTTTTTACATAAATAGTTTAGAAGTAAATCCAAATCCTTTTTATATGTCTTATAAAAATTGTGATTTTGTTTGTTTTTAAGACATTGAATATCATTAATAGGCAAGCAGTAAAAGTCTACTTCCCAATCACAATAAATACTATTCCATAGTAACGCGTACAAAGCAAACTTTGAGTAATCTGATCCTGTGTATACATCTCTCCGTCTGTTCCCTATTTCCTGCTATTCTAACAAATGTTTGTCAGAAAGAAGAGGGGGACAAATGGAAGGATCCATGACTTACAAAAGCAAATATTTAGCGTTGTGTGTTGTCTGTTTCCCATAGGAGCATGGAACGTCATTTAAAAGCTGTAAACAAAAAAAGGGTCGAATTTTAAAAGAAAACTATTTTTTTTCTTTTCATTAAAAGATACACGAAAACAATTAAAAAAAACTGGTTGATATTTCTGAAGATGGCTACCAGGGGCAATGTATAGTATGTGCAGGATTTGCACCCGAGCCCTGGGCCTAGGGAGGAGCCAAATGATCTCTTTTGCCAATATAAAAGACTATTCTATTAACGACCTGGCATTTTGGAGATGCTGCTCATTATGATATAGCCTAGTGCAACATCAGCGGTGCCAAACTTTAAATAATGCTATTTATCCATGGCATATGTAACGAATGGAAGCGAGGCACAGTGTTGCAGTGCACATTTGTTTTTTTTTCTATTTTGTGGACCCACGGGGGGCCCCGGACTGGGGGGCTCCGAAGGGGGCGTGACTATGGACCTAGACACCCGTAGTAACACCCCCCAAACAGGATCAGATTTAAAGTGCCCAAGGGATGAAACAACCTTAAACACCCCTTTTTACAAAATTTAAAAATTCGCGGGTTTTTAAAAGACCGGGACACGCACGGGGTGACCAGCAACATACCGGAGTTGCTGGGCCCCCCCGTCGGAACCAGCAGGGGACACCAGGAGCTGAGGGGAGCAATGGGAAGGACTGGGCGGGGACCCCACGGGGGGCCCGGGAGGTTGGGCATGGGGTTACGCATAAAAGGGGAGAAAAGAAGAGTTCTGAAGTTGTTAACATCTAGAAAAATTTTGTTGCATATTAATAAAGGTTTTTTTCCTCCGGACTTTTTAAAAATAATTTTTCGTTGGTCTTTTTATATTTTAAATCCCAAAAAATATTTTTTTTTTTTTTGTCCCGTTGGGTCACCTTGGTTGTTCCCCTAACACTTGAGATCTTCCCGTTTTTAAATTATCAAGTGAATGTATACAACCCCGCCCAAAAAAACTTGAAGGACGGGAATATCAGAGAGGAAGGGGGGGTAAGGCTCATTTTAAAAAACCCCCTTTAATTTCTAGCTATTCCCTCCTGGCACTTTTTCAGAAAAGGGTCTACTACCTTTTTTAGCAACTTCTAGGGAAACCTGGCGAAAAAGATTAGGGGAAATTTTCCCTTTTATTTTCCCAAATTTTCGCCTTTTTTAACTTTTTGTATGGCCCAAAAGATCACAGGAAAGTGCCTACTATTGGCACGCAGCAGTTTGTCTCACAATAATATGTTTAAAATCAAAAGCCAATCTCTTTTCGCAAGAAAATAATATGTTTTTCAGTTTAAAAAGTGGAAAAATTCTCTTATGTATTTTCTTTTTAGTTTTTTTTATTTAAGAAATACGTATTTTTGGAAATTGACTATATCCCTACTAACAACTGTTAAAATAAATGCGTTGTTTTCTTTTTGTAAAAAATTAGTCCATTATTATTTACAACCCAGTGATGTTTCAAATGTTTTAAAATACAAAAAACTATAAAATTTGAAATTAAATAATTTAATAAATGATTAAAAAAATTAAAAAAAAAAAATAAAGAAAAAAAAATATTAAAGGGGTTATCCCTCTATTTTTTTCTTAAGTTAAGAATTAAGCGGCAGTTGTTTAAAAATTTCCTGCCTTTGCCGATGCAGATTCTCAGTTTGCCCCATGGTTACATTGCCGTCACATTGACAAACAGCTTATTCTCTTTCATTTACTTTACCGATGGGCGTCATTGTCAATGTATCTGATTCACATTTCGTCAGTCTAATGGACGGGAGCCGCCTATCAAAAAAATGTGCTCAGAGTGATACCCATCAACATGCGAGAAGAGAAGGGGTTCTGTTATGTGAGGTCAAAATGAGCACGAATCATCCAGGACGTCTCTGAGCTTGCAGAAACGGCGTGGACAAACGCAGGTAATGCAAATTTAAGTGTTTTAGCCTTAAAAAAAATGTAAAATGTTATGTTTGGTGCTGGGGAGGACAGTGCAAATGGGTGGGCACCAGAACCCAGAGAGGTTGGTAATGAGATTGAAACCCCCTAAACTGACAGAAACTAGAAGTAGCTGTGAATGTACCCATCCCTAGCCCCTCGACACGCCGAGAGTTAACAAATAAAGAGAAAAAGGGAAAAAGCTAATGCCCCAGAGTGACCCCCAAAGGATGGGTTAGCCCCAAACATATATTGGCGGGGAGCATAGAAAAACAAAAAGGCGAAAATGGCAAGCAACGCTGGGGCCCAAACTGCCCCAATGAACAAAAAGGAAAGGGTACTGCTTCTCCCGCAAAACTCTAAGAAAAACTCTAATCGTCGTTGCAAAAATACGAGACCCCAGTATTTCCCCCGTAGATCAGAACTCTGGTGAATGGGACAAAACCCGCAGACACCGAAATAACAGGGAACTGGAAAAAACATAAAGTGCTCTGGTGTGAAAAAGTAGCAAAACAGCAGTACTGGATAACAAGGAACTGAAAATTTAAAACATTTCCCGGGTGAACTGGTAGCAAATCGCGATACTGAAATTAGGGATGAAAACACATAACAAAGGCAAATAAAACAGAGACCAGCACAGGCCCCAGCGGGGAACTTGGTGACCTAACACCTAAGGGAGAAAACAAAAGGGAAAAAAAAATGCCACGAATAGCAGCAAATAACTTACTGAAAGTTGCGGAAAAAGCGGGAAGAAAGTTTCCCCAAAGGGACCAGGAAGAAACTATCCCCGGCAAGGTTATGGGAAGGTTGCCCTTATATCTCCCATCGTAACACCTGATTCCCAATCTGCCCAGGTGATAAATTTTCTGTTACAAAGGCACTCATTACTTTCAGCACCACCGGGGGACCCCAACTCGAAGTCAGATTCAGAGGTTCCACATAAAAGTCCCTAACCCCTTTAAGGGGGTTTACACATGCAAAAAACTCATATTCCCTTGGTCTCTCGCATGAAACCCAGCTTTTGCCGGCCCCGGCCGGAGCAGCGCTGCATGTATTTCTATGCAGCCACACCTACGGCGATGCCGGGGGGTAGCGCTGGGTGTTCAAGCGGAGACTGCCGAAATCGTGCGGTTTTTCATGTGTTTACCTGGTCTTCTGAAAGGGGTTGATACACGTTTTATTTTGCCCTGAATAATGTACTTTTTACTGTACTGACAAAAATTTCGGAAAATTTTTCATGCACATGCTCCTAATTTTTTCCCTTGGGGATTTTAAAGCCCTTTCAATCTGAAGCGTTAATTCTTTCTGGGATTTTTCGAATTTTTTTTCCCCAATCACAGAATAAAACAAAAAAACCTAACAAACTCCCCGTCTTCTGCATGGCCCTGTTTTCTGCAGAAATGTCTGCTGCAAATACTTAATATGTACACATGCTCAAATTGCTCCCCCATTAAATACAACCACTAATTTTTATTCTTTTTTTTGTTTATTTTGAATAATCCTTCTCAGTAGAAAAATTTTTTTTCTACAACAATGAAAACCCGATAGTTGACAGTTACCCTTATTTTTTTGGTCAGGTTCTTTTAAAATGGTTGCCCCCACTGTAAAGTAGTATCAGTAAGTAACTAGATGCACAATTTTGATATTTCAACCCAATCAAAAAAAAAATCAAGACAGGATTTTTAGATTATTTTTTAGAATTCCAAAAAAATATCCCCCGCCAAAATGCATTTAAGGAAAAGCCCCTTTGCCACCGTACTTACCCGTAATAAAGTGACCTTTAAATCAAAAAAATTTTCAAAAATTTTTTAGAAAAAAGGAAAATTTAAAATGTGTTACAATGCTATCCCTTAACCTTTAAAATTTCAAATTGCCCTTCAAAAAAAGGGACTTTTACTTATTGCGCCACCTATTGGAAGTGCGATCCCACAAGTCCAATCAAAAACCTTAAAGAGTCTTTTAATTTGCTTAGATAAAGCAAATCGAATCTCCATTTGCAGACCGGGTTTCGGATGTTGGTCCTCGTCGTGCAAAATAGGGAGATCTGATTTGGCTAGATAGAGGCTTGGATGGGGTTGGGGGTAAAGGGTTTCTCCCTTTTGGGGGAGTGAATCCTCGGCGTGTCGAGGTAGAGGTTATTCGCCGTTAAGGTTGATTTTGATTGTAGGTTCGCTTTCCAATAGGTGGGTATAGATACAAGTCCCCTTTTTTTTGAAAAAGGGGTTTGATATTAAAATTTTTCCCAAGGGCATTGCACGGCGAATAAGCCCCCTTACCTCGAACCCAGGGGTGGTATTACTCTCACAAGGAGTAACCTTTAACCCAGCCCATGCCCTTAATTATTTAGAATGTTTTTTTTTTGTTTGTTGTAGTAGGGGACAGATTCCAAAAAAGCCCCTCCCCGGCAGAAAATGTTTCTCACCTGTGAACTTGTGATGGGGGAAACCCTCGAGATTTGGGGACAGAGCAATTGGACTGCTTCTTGCTCTTAAAAATAAACCCAAATTGACACAAAAGTTTTGGGGGAAAGGTACTTGTGCACCATGCTTTTGATGTCACCAAATTTTTTCCCCTTTTTACTGTCACTTTTTCTGTCCTTTCGGGTTTAAAAACCAGGAGCCCGAAAAACAAGATCAAGTTTTTTTATTTTGGAACCCCAAAAGATGCTCGCAACAATTGTTCCTTTTTTTCTTTAGCAAAAAATTATTTAAAAATGAAAAACTTTAGGGGGGGGTTAATTTATTTCCCTTTACAGAGGAGTGCTTGTACAATTTTTAAAAAAGAATTCTTCGTACGAAAGATCGAAAAAATGGATTTTATTTTGGTTCGTGCAAAAAAAACTTTATTTTTTTTGCAAAGTTTTCGAAGTTGGCGGTTTTGATTTATGGATCTGTGGGGAAAAGAAAGAAAATCTCCTTTGGGATTTTTGAGTATCGCCCTGTTTCTTTTTAAGGCAAAGTTCTTTATAATGCATCTGTGCTAAAGCTTTTACTTTTTAGCTGTTTTTAAAACCACTTAAAAAGGGATAAATGTGTAGCTTGATGCAATGTAAGTAGCACGCCTAATTCCCAAAAGGCATTTTTATACAACCCATTACATTGTCTTATGATTGATTAAACCCCTGGAAAAAATCAATCACTTAAAACAATTAACAATATGGTCAAAGTTTTGGGGAAAACCCTCTTAATCTTAATCATTGAATTTAGGTTTGCTTCGTCCCATTGTTTCCCAATGTAAAAATTTACGGCCCTTGCCAGAAAAAAAATTTGAGTTGGAGCCTCAGTGGTTGATCCTTTTTAAAAGCAACTGAAAAAATGGTAACAAATTGCAAACTTTCGAGATGCTCGGCTCTTCATCAGGGTAAAAAATCAAAATCTGAAGAATCACATATTTTTCCGCTCTTTTTGGAACTAAAACCCCTTCTGATATAAATATGTGATTCTTCGATTTTGGTATTGTCTTTGCCCGATGAAGAGACCTAGCAGTCTCGAAAATTGCAAATGTTCCTCTTTTAGTTAAGGATGCCCTAAAAAAATATGAAAAGGGATCGCTAAAAAAAACGTCACATTTTGCGATCCGTTAGGATATTGTTCAGGCGGCAGGTCACGACGAGCTCCTGCTGTGATCTTTGCTCGCGCTGGAAACGCCCGGACCCTATTTCCGCTGGCGCTCCCCCTGGGTAAGTTTATCGTGAAAGTGGCACCTTTTTGTGAAAAAAAGTGCGACCTCATTAACGATGCTTAGTCAGCGGGCGGAGGGGGGCTTTGTTTCTTTCATTAACGCCTTCACTCCCATTGGACCACAAACACACCTCCTAAAATAATGCGCCCCCCATCCTTGTTTCCGAGCACTTTGTGTGATTCCCCTGTGCTTTTGCATTTTTGTGAGGAAGATGGGTCGGTGTTTTGCGATATTTTTTGGCGCGTGGGGGTTTTTCGATTGTCGAGTCTTTGAGACCCCCATCCCCATTTGGGGTTGGATCTTCGGGTATTTTGGGTTGGATCAAGGACATATTTTTTTGATGTGTATGTTTTTTTGTAATGTTTTTTACCTATTTTTTTTTTTTTTTGCTCTGCTTTATTGCTTTACACCCCGACCTTATTTATTTATTTATTTATTTTTTTGTCTGCTTTATTTATTTTCACCCCGACTTTTTTTTTTTTTCTTTTTTTTTTTTTTTTTTTATTTATTTTTCCCCCAAAATTTATTTATTTTTTTCTTTTTTTTTTTTAAAATTTTTTTATTTTACACCCTGACTTTTTTTATTATTTTTTTTTTTTTGTTTATTTTTTTACCCCCTACCTTTTTTTGACTTTGTTAAAAATGATAAAAATGAAAAGTTTTTTTTTTTTTTTGTTATTAATTTTTTTTTATTTTATTTTTTTCTGTTTTTAAAAACTTTAAAGTAATTAATTAGTCATTAACTTTCTTTCTTTCCGTAAGGTTCATTTAATGAACCCGTCCCCCGCGGGGCGTGGTTGTGGCAGTCGCTTCTATGGAGGCAGTCGTCAGGAAGAGGGGCGGGGGGAAAGAGGCCCCAAAAGAAAGCTGATTTGGGGCCAGGGAATGGCTGGGGCGAGGTCCAGAATTTACCCTTGCTTTGTGAGGGATTGCAGGAGAAGAATCCGAGGTTTCCGGGAAAATTAAAGGATGTCGGAGGGTCTTCAAGCCCTTTTGGAACTGTGAGGCCCCTCATTGCGGGGGTAAGGATGGGGCAGCTTTTTCAGCAGAGAAGTTTGCAGACACGGATTTTTTGGGACCGGGTTCAATGAAGGATTTGCAAAATTCTGCTGCAATTCCGGTCGTGTTGGGAACTAATTCCCGGGGACAGCTGCACGTCCGCAGTTTTGGAGCTACATGATTTCCAAAAAAAATGGCGAATGGCAAAATTTTGCCTCTGATTTAAAAGGGTTTTGGGGTTCCCCAAAATGTGGTGGGGCCTTGGGGGCAAAAAGTGAGGATCACGCAACCCCAAGCGGTCCTTTTTTTAATAACTACAAAGGGTATTCAGCGGATCCTCTGGCCCCTTTTTAATGCCCAAATTTTGATTTATTGACGTTTAAAGTTGGATTTTGGAAAAGGGTTTTGAG